>VSMD01046627.1:0-261702 GCA_008750895.1 Mirza zaza | reverse complement strand
TGTTTTTCCTGCAGAGTGATACACACATGATTTTCTCGTCTCCACTTTCTTCTCATAAGCCGCCATGTGCACAGCGAGGGAAACGTCCAGGGTGCGTTAGCTGTGACAGCGAATCTGTCTAGGGTCCTTCTAAGTGTTTCCCAGGACACGATACACAGATGTTCTACCTGCCTGGGTCTTTATCAGAGTCCCGTTCAATCTGGCACAGAGGTAATCAACAAACCTCTGAATATCCCTCACTAGGCCTCCAAAAATGCATATGCCCAATGAAAGAAATACAGCATGAAAATGTGGGTGCCATCCCAATCTTCCCTCCCACCCAGGGACTCCCGGCGTACAGATGAATGGCAGACGTGCTGACCCAGAGGGGGCCCTGGCTCAGATGAGGGTACTTCTCACTGCCAAAGGGGCCTCAGGTCCAAAGTGATCCAGAGCTCCTCGGTGGAAAAAGGCCCTGACACATAGTGAGTCCTCAAAAAATGTTGGCCACCCCACCAAGAGAAGGGCCCAAGACACGTGCCTGGGTTAGTTTCGCCCAGCTCATCGGCAGTCAGCTTAAATAATGTCACACCCTTGTCATTCTCTTCTACCAAGCGGACGCCACACTCCCCCCAAAAGGTGGAATTCTTCCTAGGACCTGGTCCCCAAAATCTCTTCTGAGGCAAAATTCCTCTTCCAAGAATTCGGTTCGGCCTCTGAAGTGGGGTGAGGGTGACGGCGTCTAGAACCGGCAACGCCAGCGTGCCCGGCAGACGGCAGTCCCGGAAGCCCGTTGGCGCTGGTCACACATGCGGACTCGGGCACCGGGCCGGGCCTGTGGGATCCCAATCGGCAGCAAATCCCGACCCCCAGGGAGTTCCACGCACATCCAAGGGAGAGAGGCTCCACGCTCGGAAGGGTGACTGCAGACGGGGCCTGGACGCCCCGACACCACAGCCTGCTTCTCCAGCACCGACGCCGACCAGCTTCAGGAGGAAGAGGGCACTGACGACCATGACACTGTGGACAATAGCTCCCAAGGAGGATGTCGGTCGCTTGCTGCTCTGTCGTTCAGACAGACGGGGATTAAATTGGCTTCAAGCGACTCCTCCGAGAGTGGACGCAATGAAGGGCTCCGAGGGTGGAGCCCAGGAATCCCCCCAGGTGCTAAGCTTTGGGGTGCAGTTTTAACTTCACTGGAGAATCCTTTAGGCTCCTTTCATGGCACATCCAAGATTTGGTAAAAGAAAAAAAGGCTGCAGAGATCAAATTCCAGCTTCCCCAAATTATTCAACTGCTCAGCCTGGGAAAGCTACTGGGGACTCTCTTCCCTGTCTTTAGTGGCGATAAGAGCCGTGATGGAGAAGACTTAGCGGGGGAATCCAGGGAATGCATGTCGAGTGCTTAGAGTACGTAGCAAGTGCTCAGCAACGCTAGTTATTGCTTCTTTACCATTCATAACTCTAGGAGGAGGAGCCAATAGGAACATTTTCTCCATGACCAGCTCGGGCACAGGACAGGGGCAGAGGGGAGGAAAGGAACCCAAATGAGCCCAACACACAACCCAGACTCACAAAGCCGTTTCTTTGGGGCCCTCCTCATGTGCCCCTTCCTCTCGGTGTCCTGAGCCAGCCGGGAGAGGAAAAGCCAGGCTGGCGGTGTCTGCCTCCCCTTTATAGCGGGGTGTCCTTCTCCTTCAGTTCGGCCGGTGGTGACTTAGGTGTCAGCACACCCCGGGGGCTCCTCCAGGCAAAGAAGCTGATTTAAGCAGATGATATGTTAACAGGGAGCCGCAGAGGAACAGCATAAAAGCTTTTTTATCTGCACAACTCTCCTCCTCGGGGTTCAGATGGGCCGGAGGGGGTGAACTCAGGGGCCTCAGGCGTGTTTATTAAACCCTCAGGCCCCCCCATTTCCAACCACGCCTAAAAGTAGAAGAAATGATGTCCACCTCATTGTTTCACAGGTCGATCTGCAAATTGGCGAATGGCAGCTACACATAGGGGAGGGTGATTATTAAGAGAAAAAGTGCAATGAAAAATTGCACGGTTGACAATTTTGGTAGCTTGAATTTTAACACAAGGATCTGGGCCAATCATACAAATCATGTAAATCCACTTCTCGCCAAGATACGAACAGACACTGTGCTCTCTGTTGACGATCGGGTTAAAGAGAGAAAAGCGAGAGCCAGGTCTCTGCGCTCTCAAATAACATTACCAAGGGCGTGGGCTACACGGGCCCTGTGCTGAGTGCTGCTACATGCCCCCTTCGTCCTCTCGACACCCCTGGGGCTGCAAGGGCAGTAAAGCTTTCACTTTACAGATGATAAAACTGAGGCCCAGAGGGGTTAGGTTCCCTTCCCCAAAGTCACAGAGCTAGGAAGCAACCTCATGCCAGAGCAGTGGCTCTCAAAGGGGGGCGATTTTGCCTCAAGGGGACACATGACACTGTCTGGAGAGACATTTTTGGCAATCATGACTGGACCTCAGGGTTACGTGTCTAGTGGGTTGAGGCCAGGAACGCTACTAAACTTCCTACGGTGCACAGGACAGCCCCTTGCGACAAGGAATCATTCAGCCCTAAACGTCAATCCGTCCAGAGTCGAGCTTCAGCTCTTATCTGCCCAGACTTCTCTTCTCCACGGCATGACATTGTCTCCCTTCTTGTTTCCTAATATGCCTAAAAAGAACCAGAAATTATTTTAACAGGACCATAAATCAGATTAGCACAGTTCTGTAGCCAACGCTGAAAATTAAAAACACAAAATACCACTCTGTGCACATTGCTCTCCTTGAACTTCTCCAATGCTTCCATCCAAGGCTTTTTTTTTTTTTTTTTTTTTTGAGACAGAATCTTGCTCTCTTGCCCTGGCTAGAGTGCAATGGTATTTGTCATCATAGCTCACTGCAACCTCAAACTCCTGGGCTCAAGCGATCCTCCTGCCTCAGCCTCCCAGAATGCTAGGATTACAGGCCTCAGCCACCACACCTGGCCCACCCAAGGCTTTTGAACTTGCTTTTCCCCCTGCCTGAGCAGCACTCCCTGGCTCCCACCCCCATCATGCAGGGCTCACAAATCACCTCCTCTTCCCAACCATCCAGGTACTTTTATTCATGAATGATCTTACTCCTGTAGGGTCCAGGAGGGCAGGGATTTTCCCCTGTGTTGTTTGCTGCTTTTTTCTCACTACCCCAAATAGTGTCTGGCACATAGCAGGAACTCAATAGACACTTGGGGAAATAAGAATGAATCAATGAATGAAACAGCTTAGAGTCCTTCCATGGGAATTTGAGAGCTTTAGCTTCCCCAAAGTTTTTTAACAAAAACTTTGGAAAAGAACTATGTGTACAACCCGGTTCATCTTGCTACAATAACCACTGCTCTACACAGGGGGTTGGCACAATTTTCCCCGCAAAGGGACAGATAAATATCTTCAGCTTCGTGAGCCATTCAACCTCTGGAGCAACCATTCGACTCAGCTATTGTTGCATGAAAGTGGCACAGAAAATACACAAATGAGTGAGCATGGCTGAGTTCCAGCGAAACTTTATTTAAGAACATTGACATTTAAATTTCATAGACTTTTCCTGGGTCAGGAAATAGTCTTCCTCTTTTGATTTTTTTTCAACCATTTTAAAATATAAAAACGATTCTTAGCTCAAGGGTTATACAAAAACAGGAGATGGGCTAGATTTCGCCAATCGATGCACCATGGTTTGCCCATCCCTGTTCTAGGTCTTCATGAATTTAGAGGATTTATTGAATTACCACACCACATTAGGAGGGCCCAGGTCCTTTCACGATCAGCATGTCATCCATCCTCCTAACAACCTGGGAGGTTGGTTCTTCATATCCCAGCTGACCTCTGAGGAAATGAAGGCCCAAGGTGATTTATCCAAGGTCACCGAGCGTTGGCCTTCTGACTCTACTACTAGAATTCTTTCTGCACTTAACAGACTGTCTCAAAACCTTGTCAATAATAGATACAAAGAGCTCAATCAATGCGTCATCGATTCCGAGAATTAGCAGGGAGTATTTCAGTGAATGGACCTTTGGAATCAGTAAAGATTCTTGTATGAAAACACAAATACCAAATGAAGAAGAGGGCAACCGTGCCTCATCCATCTCACGGCACAGATGGTTGTTCAACTTGCCTTGGAGAAAGAAGCTGTGGAGCCCAGCACCCTCCTGCCCTTTGGTGTTACAGGAAAAAGTTAATGACTCAGAAAATTGGTTGTGCTGCCCAGGATTGCAAATGAGAATCCTAAGAGTGAAGGTTTCGTAATAAACACGCAGGGGTTACATGTTAATGCCTAAGCCAAGACTGACTCTTTTTTTTTCCTACCTTAATTTCGTGAATGTCCCCTGAATGGTAATTAAGACACTCAAACCAAATGCAAACACTCTGGGAGAAAAAATTCACATCTCCAATCTAAGAAATCTAAATTGCATTCCTCTTGTTTACGAATGTAGCAATAACCTCTGAACATATATGTCACCGTGTAACTGTCCCCAAATCTACTGCAACCAATACGCTCTCAGTATGTGTGAGACATGGCACAGAAAAGCAAACGAAGCCCTCCACTTTCAAACTCTAAGTCAAGGAAGGGTTAACTACCCTGGCCCACCTCCCCCCAGGAATCAGGTCATGCTGAAGCACTGGCAAAAACTGCAAAAGTACCCCTGAGCTCCAGCCCTCCAGACTTGTATGCCAAGACTCCGAAAGGAAATGGCCATAAAAACCAACAACCTCAGTGTCTGATTCGCAAGCGGTAACCCCCTCCGTCATCGCTCCCTGCTCCCAAAATCCCTTTCCTGGGGAATTTTTAAGGCAAAAAAAGTAAAGCCTAATGGTTAGGGTCTCAGTGCAAACATCTGGGCCATGCTGATTGGTGAAACCTAAACAAAAAAGGCTGCCAATTGAAGCAAGTTCGTCACTGTGAAACTCAAGGTGGTGTCTCCAGTTGGGTTCTGTCCATCCCGTTGGTAGTGTGTGGCTTATTCTAGCTCCAAAATGCCTTCCCCTCTGTCTCCACCTCTCTGGTCCTATAACTAACCATCTAGCCTGAATTCAAATCCCTGAGAAATAGCTTTCACTATCCTCCTTGCTTCTCCTGTTCAGAGAACTTCAGTAGTGCTTTTCTGGAAGGACTCCCTCTGTCTCAGTAAAAGCCTATATTAGTGACCATATATATAATTAGTTCCCAAACTAGGACACTTCTGAAAATAAAAGGAGGCCAGGACCACAGGAGGAAACAGGACTGAGAAGGGCAAACTTGGGCAGAGGGTCACAAGTATAAGGCCTGGGAGGGAGAATGCCAGTCTTACTTTGTTAACCCTGCCCTACCTTTTTAACCAAATGGCTCTAAGCACAGCACGTGGGATAGCATAGGCACGCGATAATAAATATTTGTGGACTTTAATCTGTAAATTCAGGAATCTTAAATGGTATCACAGGTACCAGTTATGATGAATCTGCCTCCAGAAGAATCCTATAGATCACTACAAATTAAAATCATGCCAGAAAATCACCATCTCTGATATTCTATTTCACTTTATTTCCACCCCAGACATTTTTAACTTCCAACCGACAGTGATTTTGCATACCTTCATAACAATCAATAGTACATGGCTGGACGAGCTGTCCTAACACTTTGAGAGGCCAAGGCAAGAGGATCACTTGAGGCCAGGAATCCGACACTAGCTTGGGCAACATGGCAAGCCCTCATCTCTACAAAAAAATCTAAACATTAGCAAGGTATGGTGGCATGTGCTTATCGTCGCAGCTACTTGGGAGGCTAAGGCAGGAGGATCGCTTGAGCCCAGGAATTTGAGGTTACAGAGAGCTATGACTATGTCACTGCGCTCTAGCCTGGGTGAGAGAGTAAAACCCTCCCTTACAACAATAATAATAATAATAATTAAGAGTATAGTCAGCCCTCTGCATTTTGGGGTTCTGTAAACACAGATTCAACCGACAGCAACAATATTTGGGGGGAAAAAGACCAATAAAAATAATCCAAATACAAACACAACACAGTGTAACAACTATTTTTATAGCATTTACATTGTATCACATTGGGTATTATAAGTGATCTGCCAATGATTTAAAGTATACAGGAGGATGTGTGTATGTATTCAAACACTATGCCGTTTTATATGAAGGACTTGTGCATCCTTGGCTTTGGGTATCCACGAGGGTCCTAGAGCCCATCCCCCACAGACACCAAGGGATGACTGCGGTTACCATTACTGAGTCCTACAAATGTTTGGTACAGTCGGGGAACCTTGGATACATTCTCCCAGCAACCCTAACCAGGAAAGCTACAGCACACCAAGCTTCTAAGTGAAGAAATTGACGCTCAGCAAGGACAAATAACTCGCTTGTGGTCACAGACTCTACCCAAGCTCATTCCCTTCCATTGACCAGAAAACTCACCATCCAGAACATTTCAAGTTACTAAGATTACTTTTTAAAACCATTTCAAGACCAAGATGAGGTAGCATAACATTCAACAAACTAAAAAAGCCATGAAATTGGCCCTGCCTGGTCCAGCTATGCCACTGACTGCCAACTGCACTTACGGAAACATCACGTGGACTCAAACTCAATGAAAGTGGGCAACGCTGGAGAAAGCCTGCAAGGCATGACGCTGACGAGCAGCACGGCCCTTCTCCCAGGGAAAGCAGGAAGGCAGGATCGGACATCTCGATATCCAGAGTTCCCAAGAAGTTTTGCTGGCCGGCCCCACAAGTGGGACCCCCAAACCGAATTTCCCAAGTAACACAAAGAAGCAAGCCGTTGCTTGCCTGAAGGGAGGTGAGAAGAACACTGGGAGGAAGAAGAAGAGATTCTCCCATTAAACATGACAGGTGAAAATTCCTCTTAAAGAGGGAAGAGAATTTAGGCTATAAGACTCCCAGAGAGTGGAGAAAGATTCAACCAAACTTCTCTGGCATTTTGTCCAACTTCTTTTTCTCAACGAAATGCCACACACAAAGTCTAGAAGATTCATATCCCATAATGTTTGATTTATGCTAATTTCAAACAAAATGCTTTTGAGGTTTTTTTTTTTTCAAGTGAGATGTACATGTTTAAAGTGCTCCTTCCCGAAACCCCCACAACCCACCCATTTTCGAGTATGTACCAATTTCCCAAATTTTCAAAACTAGGACTCTCATGAGTACATTCCTCAAATTACAAGCTACCAAACAGTTTACAATAACACAACAGATTGTTGACTCCTCTGTTTCAAAAAAGAATAATAATTCAAGAACCTCACATACACTTACAAGAATCACAACCCAACTTCTCATAAATCCACTCCCAGGAAATTAACTGAGCATCTCAATCCCAACAAAGGGAAAGCTTTGTCTGCCAAACAAGCGATTCTCTTCATTAATGTCACCCTTGTATTGATTATGGAAGACACGCTGTGCAAACAATGTCTCCACAAAGAGGAGAGAGGAGGAAAGTCTTGCTGCAGTCACTGAATTCATAGTCACCCACTCCCAGCCGATTAAATTCTGCTCCTGAAAGCACATTTAGCCACCATTGATCTCGAAGGCTTTAAACCAAGCAAGATGGGCACTTGCTTCCTGCAGCTGCCAGCCAGCGAAACCACATAAATGCTTAGCCCAAAACTTAATGGGGTTCTAAGAACATCATGGAGTAACATTCTTATCGTCACCATGCATAAATTGTAAACAGCAGTTCGCACTCTCCAAGCACCTCCCTCTTTCTGGTTTAAAGATCCTCCTTTAGTCACATGGCTGCAGACCAAGACCCAGCATTGCACAAAACGGTGGTAGGGTTTGGTTAAGATTGGCTTAATGGTGGAAAGCCAGATAGAGGTGTTTTTAAAAAATGTGACATATCTCTTGCATAAACACTGTTATATGAAGTCTTGCTAAACAGAAAATGAACATATGGTTGACTACATTTCTCAGTTCCCTTGAGCCCAAGTTCTGACCAGTGGATGGGGATCTCTGGTTCAGTAAGCTCCATGTCCTTATCCCCTCCAACTGGGTACCAAAAAAGGAGATGACCTTCAGGATGATCTTGGGAGCCTTGTTAAAGGTGGCAGTTCCACAAGATGGAAGGAGCCTTGGTCCCTGAAACACCAACTGGAGGAAAGCCAACCAACCAGAAACACCTGCTCTAGACTGTCAATGTAAGTAGGAAATAAATTTTTCTTATGTTTATTCACCAAGATGTTGGGATTTATGATACAGAACCTAGCACCTTAAATAATACACCAGTATGGAACGTCCATTTATAAGTATCTAAATTAGAGCCTCCACTGGATGTGGGGCTTGCTGACATCTACCTATGCATGGAGTCCAGGGTCCCTTGTCACTTATTAATTCTACTCTATTACATGCTTCTGCAACCACTGTGGGAGGCTTCTCCCACCATCTTTGGTTTTAGAACAAGAATATCACAAGAGTGAGATAAAAGTCTTCTGTCAATAATATTCAACAGGTATTAATTGAGCACTCACTATATGCCAGGTCCTTCTCTAGATCCTGCGGTGCAGAGACATGTTTTCTGCCCCCTTATACAGGGGCAAACAGGAGGCGCATAACCAAATACCGTACCCCAAACAGGCTGTGTTAAAACAGAAGCACACATAAGATATAAAATAGTAGAGTGCTACTACTCGTGCAGGGGAAGCTGGTTGGGAATGTCATCATAGAGAAGATGGTCTGGCAGGGATTTGAAGGGTGGGGTAACAATTATTCCAGCTGTGCTGGAGTGATGGTGATGATGGTGGTAATGATAATGATGGTGGTAGAGGCAGAAACAGCAGGAGTAACTAGCATCAACATGTGGAAGGAAGACAAAATCATTTAGGAAAAAAATTTTACTTCCAAAGAGGCTCAAGGGGGTCAGCTATTAGAGTGTCACAATAAATATTAATAAATATTCACGAGAGATATTTACCTGTGTCACCACCACATTTTCTCATACGATTGCCATATCCACAGGAAGCAATCATATCATTGCAAAGTTAAGGATAAAGCTATTTATTGGATAGTCCAGGCTTATGGAAAATGGTCAAAATTTCATTCATTTGGAAGACTAGAATGAAACAAGGTGACTCTTATTATTTCTGACACATTTCAAGGTAAAAGGGTTTGTTTTGCTTTGTTTTTTCCTAATTATAAGATGTGAGGCACACACTTGCTTCAATGGCAGAGGGCAAAGCGAAAATCCTGTTTCACAAAAGCAAACCTCTATTGAGCATTTACATTATTTTGCAGATACTGATATGGGCTTTACAACTATTACCTAATTTAATCCACACAACAACCCTGGGAGGGTTTATGATACTTATTTTACAGATCAAGCGATGGAAGCCCAGAGAGGGTGAGAAACTTGGCAGGGTCACAGAGCTTTAAATAAGTGGTAGACCCAGCTTCAAACCCAAAGAGTCTGACTCCAGAGCTGAGTTCATCAGACTGATAAAATAAGGAGCAGTCGTTATAGGCAGAAAGAACAGGAGTACAAAGGAGCGACAGACTGATGAAACAGAACGGTATAGGGAGGGCACTACAAGAAGTCAAAGCAAAGAAAGAGTCTAATCTGGGCGTGTGGCTCCAGGACTAGGGTAGTGCATTCTGCCCGGTGCCTGGACTCTGGGCTCAGCCATGTGACTTGCTGTAGCCAATGGGATGTTAGCAAACATGGTGTGGGCAGAGGACTCAAAGCCTTGCATGAGTGGCTCCCTGGCTCTTGCACCGCTGCTGTCTCCAGGAGAACTTGCCTGCACTTATGCACTAGAGGAGGATGAGAGCAACACGTGGAGCACAAGCGAATCACTCAGGTCTTCCCAGCCAAAGCCGTCCCAGCTCAGGGACCCTCAGACCTGTGTACAAGGCCAGGCAGGACCAGCAAAGCTATCTGGCAACTTCGGATGTGTGAACAGTAAACACTATTACTATCTGCTGCTAAGGCTTTGGGTAGTTTGCTAGGCAGCACCACGGAAGCAGTAACTGATAGAGCATTAGCGCCATCATTCCCATTTACAGATGGAGAAACCAAGGCACAAAGGGGTGAAGAAACATGCTCAAGGTTCCAGAGAGAGCCAGCTGGCGATCTGACAGCAGGCAGCGGCCCCACAGCCTTTGCGCTTATCCATTTTCACCATGTCTGAACTTCTCTCAATAAAGCAGCAAGAGCAGAATGTCTCAGCAGGAGGCAAAGCTCGCTGCCTGGGCTCCCTGGTGGGGCCACCCGGCTGGGGGACGGGGCTCTGGGTATCACTGGCAGCGTTCGTTAGTCCTGTCTAGTCATTGATGGACGCTGGCGGAGATGGAGGCCATCTGCTCGCAGTCCCCTTCCTTGCCCTCCCAGGAGAGCTGCGATGCGCAGAGGGAGCCCTGCACACCTGAGCGTGTCCGCGGGTCCCTGCGCTGCTGGTCACAGCTCAGACCCTCTGCCCCCTGGATGCCTCCTGAGACCAGCACCTGGAGCCAGCAGGCCTCCCCCCTCCCCGCAGCTACGCTCCTCCCTTCCACATCTTCCGGGCTTGGCAGCCCTTCCTTGCACATTTACCAGGAGGTCTGCGGCAATGTCTCCAGCACCTTCCATCATCTCCACTTCTCGCTTCCAGATTGCTTACGCCTGGCTTTGAGCTCATCCCACTTGGAGGTCAACTGTTCTGACAGCCAGCTGTACAGGTCCCCCACCCCTCCCCACGGCCTCTCCTCTATCCAAGTGAGGGACGATGGCTTGGCAAAGAAAGCACGAGCCCCTGCCAAAATAAAAGGTCTGTCAGAACGACTCTCGAGAGTTCCCGTGTTCCCTTCCTTAGCCCTCCAAGGGCAGTTTCCTGCGCAGCTGCCATCTTTGCCGACCCCATGGTCCCAAAGGTGACCACTTTAAATTTAGCACCGGGACTGGGTTTCTCGATGTGGCACAGTAGGGCCAGAATTCCCTGGGCTGCCTGCTTGAAATGGAGATTCCTGAGCCTCACCCAGGACCTAACGAATCAGAATATCTGAGGGAGGCTTTAGGAGGAAGTTCCCGAGTGACCCTCACGCACTGACACTTGAAAACAGCCTTGCTAGTCTGCAAGACCACAACCACACAGGTCAACAGTCATCGAGTAATTGACATGTGTCATCTCACATCCGCCTCACTTCAACTTTACTGGTAGGTACTATTTTTCTCCCATTTTAGAGATGAGGACGCTGAGGCTTTGCATTATTACATAATCCCCAGTTCACACGGCTAATAGGCGGCAATGTTAGGTTTTGAACGAAGATCAATTCCATGCTCTACACCCGCCCTCAAATACTCCTATGCTAGGTGACTTAAATATTTCAGAATGCTGATGAAACTGGATATCTACGTTCACTTGCCATGCTCCTCTGTTATCCATAAAACCATTATGAATAGAAACCCGGAAGTCAGACACCTTACTTTTAGGACATTCTCCCCATACTCACTTTTGTTGAACTACCACGTTTCAAGGACTGGAGGAAGAACATGATGATGCCCCCTATTCTCCAAATGTTTCCATCGAGTTGACATTAAGTCCTGCTGCAGCCTCAATTCTCACCCAGTGCCAGAAGGAGGGGTGACATATGAGTAAAAACGCCACTAGTATTCTTTATAAAGCAGAAATAATCCTCTGTATCACCTCCCACCTCATCTTATTTTAGCAAAGCATGAGACATGAAGTAGGTAAATAATGAAACACTAGACAAACAAAGCTGAATCGCTAAGTAAATAATAACGGTAGTGAAAATAACAGCTACGTTTTATTGAATGCTCGCCCAGGCCAAGAACCATGCTAGGCTCTTTATATATATTATCTCGTTTGGCCCTCAGTGATACTATCCCCATTTTACAGATGAGGAAACTTAAGGTTAGAGTCAATTGTGCAAGGTGACACACGTAGCTAAGTGGTACAGCTGTGACTGCCGCCCACTCCTTGCTCTGAAAACACTTGCTACATGCAAAGGGCAGTCCCCACGCAGGCAGCAGCAGCGTCATGCAGAAACTTGTCTGAAATGCGGACTCTCAGGCCATACCCCAGACCTACACGATCAGGACCAAGTGAATGCACAGTTAAGTCTGAGAAGCATTCGCCTAGACCTGGTTTCTCAGCCTCAGCGCTACTGACATCGTGTAGTGGGTAACTCATGGGGGGAGGGCGCTGTCCTGTGCAGTGGAGGGTATATGGCAGCACCCCCTGGCTTCCACCCGCCAGGTGCCAGGAAAGCTGCAACTCCCACCCCTCCCCAAGTGGTGATCACCAAAAATGTCTCCAGCACTGCCAAATGTCCCCTGGGAGAGCAAAACAGCCCCAGAAAGAACAGTACCACTGGTCTAGGCAGCGGCGGCCTTCTACTGGGCTGAATCTCCGGCGTGGGTCAGAGGTTTGTATGCAAAAACTACAGAGGCCGGTCTCACAGGGGTCTGTATGCCACAGAAAGGACCTCTGAGTTCCAGCGACTGGGTTTGGCTGTAGGTCTTTCACTGACATGCGCTGGGAAGCTGGAGGTGATGGAATCACAGATTTGCACCTCGGTGACCAGCACGAGCGCCAAGGCCGATCCAGGGCAGGGTTTCCCCAAACCTCGTGGTGGCCTATGAGAATCACCTGCGAGTTGTTTTTAAAATACAGGTTAAAGTGTCCCTCTACTCCAACCTCCCAGATGGACTAAATAAGAACCTCTAAGTAGGGCCCCAGACTCCACTTTTTTTTTTTTTTTTTTTTTAAGAAATGGAGGGTCTCACTATGTTGCCCAGGCTAGATACAAGTTCCTGGGCTCAAGTGATCCTCCCATCTCAGCCTCCCAAGTAGCTGGGAATACAGGTACGTGCCACCACGCCTGGCTCCCACTTTTTAAACGAGCTCCTCAAGAGATCTTAATATAGCTAAGTCATGAACTGGCTTTTAGGAAGCGCTAGACCAGAATGTTCCAAGAGGCCCTAAATTCTAGGATTCACCCCCTCTGCCTCAGGCCTCCTCCCCACCCAGATGTGTAACCGACAGCTGACTTCAAAGTCACCAAGCCATGTGGATAGTCCCCAGGCTGCCAGAGCAGCAACTCAGCCCAGCAGGTGCTTCGAGGCCCATACGGATAGACCCAGCAGTGCTGAAGGCAGAACTATGGCATCTGTGGTTTTCTTAAGCACGTGTCACCGTGCCTGAGTGTGCCCCGGTGAGGAGCAGGTGAGCTAATCACATTAACACAGCCCAGTCCCGTCAGGCAAGGTAGGGCTGCTTTAGTGACAGGCAGTTGGCGGAAAATGGGACTTTTCCGCAGCTGCAAAGCCACACATGGTACTGAAGTGCACCCCAAGGGGCCATCCCTTCCCAGCTACCGACTCTGCCCACAGCAAGACGCTGAGCACACGGAGCTGCCCCGGGGGTGTGGATGCTCCCAGGCAAACTTTCTTGACTGGAGCAAACTCAGTCGAATGTTCTCTGAAGAGCCAGGAAAAAAAAAAAAAGCTAACATTTACTGGATGCGTCCAACATCCAAAGCATTTTACATCTCGTTTTACAAACTTTCTGAGCTCAAAAACACCAGGGTGATCCCAAAAGTATTTTACCACTTTTAATTCAAGAATCTGCCCAATGATTTTTTTTTTCCTCTTCTCACAAAATTGTCTTTCTGTCCCCGTAAAGCTCTCAGGCATTCACTCACGGCCCTTCCTTGGCTTCCGCTGACCAGTTCCTGAAGCTATCTCTGGCCACGGAGAAGGGGAACAGGTCCCAACTCTGTCACCTGCTGATAAAAGCAGCCGCTGGTGGCGGCCAGAACTCACAAGAGGGATCGCGGCAGCACTGCCACACACTATGCGAGTGGATAGCAGGTTCCCAGTCCTGGAATGCTCTCAGGGGACGCGGGGCCATGGTGTGGAAAGTCAGTGGTCACGTCCAAGTAAGTTGTGGAGCTCCCAGGTGACAGAGTAGAAAGATGCCATTGTTGGCTACATTAGATGTGCCCGGAGCTGTCCTAAGCGTTTACATGGATTTGCTCTTTTATTCCTAAACATGCACACACTTTAAGGCGGAGGATATTGATTGCAATCCCTGATTTGCAGGTGGACAGCGAGGCTCTGAGAGGGTTAACAGCTTGCCTGGCAGTGGCAGACCTGGGGTTTGAAGGCAGGCTTGCAACGCCAGTCACCACCCTGGGAACGACTGCTGGGCATACCCCTCCCAGCTGCCAACAGTGCCTTCTCTCTCGTGACTCACACCTTTAATCTCGATATCTAGGTTACCATCTATAGGCTACCACCTAATCTATATATTATCTAAAACAGGGGTCCTCAAACTTTTTAAACAGGGGGCCGGTTCACTGTCCCTCAGACCGTTGGAGGGCCGTTGGAGAGTGCGGCGCACATTCCACACATGCGCACTGTGGGCCCAGGATGAGTCGGCTGCTAAGCAGGACAGGCAGCGGGGGCAAAAACACCCGGCAGGCTGGATAAATGTCCTCGGCGGGCCGCACGTGGCCCGCAGGCCATAGTTTGAGGACGCCTGATCTAAGACCTTGATATGCGCAGTGTGGTCCTCAGGCCAGGCCAGCAGCACCAGCAGCACCTATGGCTGCTGAAAAAGGCAGCAACCCAGGCCTACTGAATCCAGACCTGCACTTGTAACCAGAACTCCACGTGATTCCCACGCACGTTCAAGTTCAAGTGTGAGTGGCACTGCTACCAGATGTTTTTTGCTGACTCAGTAGAAGGACTTGCCTCTGAACGCTCTTCTCCCACGTTCTGGGCCTTGGGAGTTTTTGGACTCTAACCAAAGATTTATTTTTATTTTTATTTATTTTTTTTTAAGAGACAGGGTCTCACTTTGTCGCCCAGGCTGGGGTGCAGTGGTGCAATCATAGCTCACTGTAACTTCAAATTCCTGGGCTCAAGTGACCCTCCCAAGTAGCTGGGACTATAGGTATGGCCCACCATGCCCAGCTAATTTTTAAAATATTTGTAGAGATGGGGTCTTGTTATATTGCCCAGGCTGGTCTCAAACTCCTGGCCTCAAGCTATTCTACCTCCTCACCTGGCCTCATTTCTATTGCTAAGCTTCTTCCACTGTCACCTAGTGACTCCCCAAGCTGGTGTCTCTTCCCTAACTCATTCTGCACTTGATGGGCTGGATTACACAATGAACCTCTTCCAGTGTGTATCAGCTACCCGATTTAACAGCACCATTTAACAGCTGGCGCTGTCTCCCAGCTGCCTCACATTCATTGTTTCTCACATGCAGGGGGTGGGGCTAAAAAGTTAGACTAATTGCAGAGGGGGTGGAGATAAATTATCACTCACAAGTCAACATATCTCCAGCCAATTAAATGCCTAGCAGTCTGGGGAGATGACTCTTTTTTTCTTAACCCCACAGCAACCAACAGGTACTCAGAAAAATGTGCATCTTTATTAACTGAATAATCTGGCACTTGGAAGGCGTTAGGGAAGAACAACTGAGGTCACATGTGCTGCCCTAGGAGCCTCCATCCCGCTCACGTGCTGTCATGGCGGGGAGGGGGAGAGAGGGAGAGAGAAGCAAGATGCTTAGTCACAGCTGTGCCTTATCCTAAAAGAGGCAGGGGCCACGTGTCTGATTAAAAGTTTCCACAGTGACTAACACCAGGGCTTACCAGAAGTCACTTCCGATTCACCAGCTACCTCCTGCAAAGGCTCTCAGTCTCCCTGCGTTGCGGGAGAGAGTTTGGCCCCACACCCAGCATCTGGCGGGGCAGGACCTGAAGGAGCTCAGGGTCTACAGACTGCGACTGTGCAGACTGTAACTCGAAAGCTCATTTTCCTCAGGCCGCCTATACCGAGCCATGCTCTGGGCTGAGCACTTTACCTGCATTATCTGATTTAATAATCACAAGTGCTCAGGAGGGCACTCAAGGTGCCAAATTGAGCCCACTCTGCAGATCAGCTGAGTTTAAGTGATTTGCCCAAGGTCAAAAGTTTAGTAAGCGGTTGGATCGGGATTTGAACATGATCCCTAAATGCTAGCCCATGGTCCCTAAGAGGGAGGAAAGTGCTTCAGGTCCAGAACCTTCTGCTTGGTGCCTCCCCAAGATTACCAGGCAGAATTGGAGTGTTTGGTTTCAGGGACTGGGAAGTGCCCTCTTGTTACTCCCTGGGTCCCAAGGCTCCACTGTGTGTCCATCAAGGACACACCCAAACCCCTGTCCCTCCCAGTAACTCTCGGACAACAGGGCTGTAGAGTCAAAGACAAAACACAGAACCAGGGAGTCCTTTCTTGAGCATCTTTCTACTCCATCCCCAGATCCTGGTCTTATCTCTTATTCCAGAATGTTCTGAAAAGCTTCTCCACTTCTATGCCTCTATCAGGCAGAAAAACTTAGAGACCCTCTGATTGTCAAGGACTCTGAGGGCATAATGAAGTGTCCCTAACAACAGGCACTGTTTGCTCTAAATGCCGCAGGGGCTGGCTGAGTTAGGGATAGAACGAAAGGGCTCCATGTAACCCACTAGCAACAAGGGCAGACAACAAACCTGCCTTCCCACCCATGACCCTACAGAGATCCCAACCTGGGGAACTTTATTCCCTAAAGTCACCACACTTCCTTGCCAACCTGCTGCAATAGATCTATTCCACTTCTTCATATTTCTTACAGAGAATCAGATGCACTGAAAGCTAAAACCCCATGGACAAGCCCCGCAGCAATGCAGGGCAAAACTAACAGCTTCGACATTCAACTAAAATCCTCTGTTACAAGGGATTTGTAATCCCCCTTCTAAAATAGGTTTTGGAGGAGAAAGTACACACATAAGTATATATATACATAAGTATCTACATATACATCTCGTGTCGTAATCATCAGAGCATTGCGTTCCTATATCCCTTGCCTATTCACTCCCAGTGACTATGAACACATTCCTACCCATTCCACAGCGAAACACCAAACTAAAAGCAAATCAATCTTGTCTTGATAAAACATCAAATGCCAGAAGTTGGAAGTTCATTTGCCATCTTCCTTTCTTGTTCATTCCTAGTATCCTTGGTTCATTTGGCCTCTGATTAGCTACGTGGCACAAAACAAATCATTTCAAATTCTCTGTGTCTCTCATCAATGAAGCTGGAACTAAAAATCTAAACTCCTACCTCCTGATGTAAAAAACTAGAGGCCAACAATCCCTTAGCAAGCACCAAGCCTGCCAAGGGGGAGGCAATAGTATACGTTAAGAAAATAAAATGAGAGCTCAGAGATGAGCTGCCAGGTATTAATGCAAAGTAATAAAAGAGGAAAAAGCCCACAGCAACGTTTTATGGAGATAAAGCAAGAACTTCTCCCAAGGTGGGGGGAGGCCAAGAACTGTGCTGCTTCTAATCTAATAAATTAAAAGGGAAAAAACGAACCATTAACAAAGCCCAGCAAATGCATCTCAGAAGACAGCTACAGGGAAAAATGGAAAGAGCTGAAGGGTCACCTGGGGTGCCAGATTAAAAGTCCACAGTCAGATACTGCAAAGCTGTATGGGTCTTATTTAGCGCCATCAGAAAGTATTTATAGAGCTCTTCCCCCCTGGGCCCTGGGCTGGCTGTAGCGGGTGCAGGGGGGCTCAGAGAATGCCCCCAGCCCCTATGGTGGCAGCCCCGTGGCCACAGCGATCCCAGGAAGGACAGCGAGAGAACAAGGCGGGGCAGAATGAGGGAAGGTGGCGCTGAGGACCAAGGCAGATGGCAGGAGGCAGACCAGGCCCCAAGAACCCACCCCTAGTTTTGATCATTTCCCTTCCTGACCTTTTTGTCCTTCTTTTCTTGGTCTGAACTCTCCCAGCTTTGAGCTACCTGCTATCCAGACTTAAGTGTCTATTTGATTTACATAATAATGACTTCCTTATACTCATAAAGCTCTCTGTGACCCACCAGGATGGATCTGTAGCCATTTATCAGGGCACACTTTCTCCACGTCTCCCCCTTAGTGTTTTCCTATTGAAGCCAAGGTTAAAGAATGCACAGTATGGCCCCAGAAGCGCATAAAGTTAACGGCCCAATAACCAACTGCTGCTCCAGGCTGAGGGTGGGCTGCAGAACAGCCCAGGTACCTGGGCTTGGGGTCCCTAATTCACCCCTTTCCACCCCATCCAGGCAGGGGTCCAGGAGGCTACAAGCAGTTCTACATCAGCTGCTGGGGCTCACCCTGACTCTGACCCAGGACCAAAGGCCCTCACCCCTTGGCCTCTGTGGAAAGCCCAGGTGAGAAGCACATCAAAACTTAACAGCCTGCTTCCCTAGCAGCCTATAAGTAAAGGATGGAAAAACCTCGCACCCTCTCTCTCTCCTAAAAAAAAAAGACCAACCAAGAAGTATTTACAGAGTGCTTCCTTTATTCTTTGGGATCCATGTGAACTGAAAAAGAAGAATCATGGTCCCTGCTACAAAGGAATCAAATTCCAGACAGGGAAACCTAAATGAAACCAGCCCTGGGAGGAAAAGACCGTGAGGATGAGCAATAGTGAGCCACTGATGGTTGTGGAGCAGGAGAGTGGTAGCAATGCCCCCAAAAAAAAGAAAAAAAAGGTTCAAAGGATCAAGAAAAGATCAAAGAAAATTCAAAATTGAATCACCTCTCTTCTTACTGCTGGAAAAGGATATTAAACAAAAACAACTTCTCCCTCCAACCACCTAAAAACTATTATATTAAAGGTTTCTAAAAGAAACCCTTCACAAAGTTCGCTGCAAAAAAACATTAAAATCAATGGCTGATTCAAGTATCCCAGCTCTTTGAACTGAATCCTCCCAGGCGTGCTGGAGTGAGCTCTCTGGGAGATCAATAAGAGTTGCGCAAATAACCGAGACCCCTTCCCGACAAGTCAGATAACCCAGACATGGAATTTGCTGAAGCCTTCAGTGAAAAGGGTCCTTTAGGGACGTTTCCAATAAAAGCATCGTTGAAGGCCTGGCCCTCCCGTGAACTCTGCAGTAGGTTACTCCGGTCATGAGGCATCAACACTGTCCCCAGCCTTCAGGTACACGTCCCTTTGTTCTTCGGGCTTTTTACGGGCCTGAGGTTAAGCCCAGCCTGACAGTTTGATATTCCCCTAAACTCTAGTCACTTCCCAGCCTATCTGCCTGCTTCCTAGTCATGGCTGGCAATAAAGCCTTTACAACAAAACAGACCCGCATGTTTAGGGAAGCGGAGAAGCCACATCTGCCCCAAGGCACGGACCAGGAGGGAGAGTGCGCCAGAGATGGCAATGTTATTAAGATAAAAGGCAGAGAGCCCCACGGCCCTGGGGCTCTAGGACAGCATGAGAGGGGACGGGTGGCACAAGGGGCGGAGGGGGACCCCGGGCAGGTGGCCCTGTGTGCACTTGTCTGCGTGCAAACGGCTTGTCAATGAGCAGCTGCTGTCACGCCTGTTATACACCGCCCTCCTCTCCCCAGTCCTCACCACCCACGTCCCAGACCTGCATCCTCAGACAGGCCGGGAGAAAGAGAAAGAAACAGACGTGGGGCAGCAGAGGTTGTCGAAGGCCAGGAGCCTCTGGCCCCTCAGGTAAAACCCGGAAAACAACTGAAGAAGAAACCTCCAAGAAAATTGTGTATAAAGAAACTATGATGGGAACTTTTGTGTTTTTTGAGACAGAGTCTCGCTTTGTTGCCCAGGCTAGAGTGAGTGCCGTGGCGTCAGCCTAGCTCACAGCAACCTCAAACTCCTGGGCTCAAGCAATCCTGCTGCCTCAGCCTCCCAAGTAGCTGGGACTACAGGCATGTGCCATCATGCCCGGCTAATTTTTGCTATATATATTAGTTGGCCAATTAATTTCTTTCTATTTATAGTAGAGATGCGGTCTCGCTCTTGCTCAGGCTGGTTTCGAACTCCTGACTCGAGCAATCCGCCCGCCTCAGCCTCCCAGAGTGCTACGATTACAGGCGTGAGCCACCGCGCTCGGCAAGATGGGAACTTTAAAAAAAAAAAAATCCACAGGGCACTCAAGAAGTCGTGAAAGCATCAAAGGAGCTAAATGATGCAGTAGTTTGCTCGGGCTGCCCTAACAAAACACCACAGACAAGATGGCTTGAAAAACAGAATTTTATTTTCTCATAGTCTGGAGGCTGGAAGTCCAAGATCGAGATGTTGGCAGGGCTGGTTCCTCAAATTTCTTCTTCTTACAGGAATACCAGCCAGACTGGTTAGGGCCCGCCCTGATGGCCTTATTATAATTTGATCGCCTCTTTGAAGACCCCATCTCCAAATACAATCACATTCTAAGGCGGGGGTGGGGGGGCCCGGTTAGGGCCTCAACATATAAATTTTGGGGAGATGCAATTCAGCCCTAAGAAATGAAAATGACAGTATCTGTTCTTTATGGCGTGCCACCTGTTAAGTGACAGTGCTATTATACCAGGCGCTTGATATTCAGGAGAGGTCCCATGGGGCAGGCATTCTCATCCACCTGTCACAGGTAAGGGCTCCAGGTGCCACACAGTTCCCGCGGGGCTAACTTATCCACAACCACGACCACAGGGGTAGGTCTGAGCCCAGGAGGAAACTAAGCAAGCCTCTCTTCCCTCCTCCAGGGGAAGGTATTTTTTCCTGGATGGTAAATTCTCGCAGACTCCTCAGCTCCACGATCCTCCAAACACGCCGTACGTAAAACATCCCTAGAAACCCTGTCTAGGATTTTGTGGCAGGAAACAACATATCATGTTTTCTTTGTCTTGTTTAAAAAAAAAAAAAAAGTTTTGGGAATTAGTCTGAGACTTGAACTCTTAATAGAGACTTCATTTTACGTACTGAAATAAGAAAAATGTTAACCAAACATATCAAAGAGTGGCCCTGCAGATGTCATGGGCCCTGTTGCAGTGGCCCCATGCCAGTATTCACCGATAGGATTCCCAGATGTGAGTGTGGAATTGGTCCCCTGACTTGGAACAATGTAACATATTTTCCTAATGTAATTTGAAGCATTTGTTAATACAATAATCCAACCCAAAACACTGGAGCCGACATGGGGACCTGTGGCCGGCCGTCACTTTGATAGTGCCTAAAGGAGACTGGACTATTATTAGGCATAATCAGAAAACAAAATTAAATATGATAAAGCCTAACAAAAATTAAACCAACGATTCCACATTTATTTTTTAGTTGACAGGCATTCCAGCACTTGCATGGCTTTCCAGAAAATCTGGGCACTCTAAGAGTGAACCTCTGATGCGATCATAAGTCATTAATTCAACACACCTCTCCTCTACACACACACACACACACACACACATATGCTCATTTGGAATAGAAACCAAATTCAGGAGTTAGTGTCAAGAAAAAACTGTTGTGTTTCTCTTCTCACGTTTTCTATTATTTACTCAAGAATTAGGGGAATTCACACCAAAATGGTGCAGAGTCACTTACAAGACCAGGGCTTAAGAGACTGGGCCACTATCTACAGGGCCTTGCTTCGTGTTGCTACATGAGGCTGTAGTGATGACCGAGGCATGAGCCTTACTCTAAATTTTCGACTCCTGAGTCCACCCAGGAACTCCACTCGGGAGGAAGGATCTCATTTTCTACTACGTCCTTCCCGATACGCCTCAGCTCAGGATATGAATGGTCAATAGCATAGTCAATTTGAAGGCAGAGGCAGAGAATTCCGTGGAAATCAGACAGTACAGTTGGGTTCAAATCCAGATGCAGGCCTTTATTAGTTGTGTGACATTGGGTAAGCTCCTTAGATTCTTTAAGCCTCAACTTCCTCATCTGTAAAATGGAGACTTCCTCATTGAGTTGTTGTGAGAATTAAGTCATTCAAAGTGCTTGCAATACTTAATAAGCACTTGAGAAACAGTAGATATCAGTTTTTATTAGTACTAATCTTCGTATTGATTACAACATGAAATATAAAGTAATAAAACTACATCGTTTAACCACAATGAGCAGCTCACTATCAGCTCACACCTATTAGGACTGAGACTATTAAAGATATGTATATCAGAAGATAACAAATGTTGGCAAGGATATGGAGAAGCTAGAACCCTTGTGCAGCTATTGGTAGGAATATAAGATGGAGCGGCCACTATGGAAAATAATATGACAGTTCCTCTAAAAATTTAAATAGAATTACCGTAAAACCCAGCAATCCCACTTCTGGTTACAGATCCAAAAGAACTGAAAGCAGGACTTGAAGAGATATTTGCACACCTATGTTCATACCAGCATTGTTCACAACAGACAAGATATAGAAACAAGCCAAATGTCCATTGACCACAGAAAGGATAAACAAAATGCAGGGTACACATACAACGTATTGTCCAGCCTTAAAAAGTAAGGAATCCTGTCACATACTACAACAAGGATGAACTGAGGGCATTAAACTAAGTGAAATACGGCAGTCATAAACACAGAAAGAATATATGATTCCACTGATATGAGATACTTAAAGTAATCGAACTCTTAGAAACACAGAGAAGAAGGGTGGTTTCCGGAAGTCCGGGGGGGGGGGGGAGGATAACGGAGAGTTATTGGCCAATGGGTGTTGGGTTTCAGTTTTGCAAGATGAAAAAGTTCTGGAGATTTGTTGAGCAACAATGTGAATATACTTAACACTACTGAACTGCATACACTTAAAAAGCATTAAAATGGCACATTTTATGTTGTGCTTTCTCAATCACAATTTAAATTTTTTTAATTGTAAAAAAAATCTATCCACAAGAAAACCCCTGCATTGTTTAAGTGTTTTATAAACCGGATTCTAGAGGCCACTAAGTCAATCAGCTCCCTCTCCCCCAGCACAGTGTTATTCCGAATCCGTGGTGACTTACAGAACCAACACACCCACAAGTGCTCCCAGAAAGGGTGGCGCTCATCACAGGCACAGAGGAGTTTGGTGAAGTTAACTTTAAAAGGAAGGTTCTGACTTAGAATGGAATCTATTTTAATGCTTTGAGACAAAATCCTTCCCCCGGGAAACTACCTCCAACTCACTTGTCACATCCTCAGCAGTGGGGCCCCTGCTTGTCATTTATGAGACGTTATCATCACCGAGACATGCAAGGGAGAGTGGTGGTGAGTGGCGTCAGCGTGCGATGTGATGGCACAGGACAGTGACAGTACTGCCTCACAGGGACCCAGCCGGCCACGCCAGAGGGGCCACGGCCAGCTCCCACGCCCCGGCCCTTCCTCCGTGACGAAGACTCCAGCTCTCATGTCCACGGCATCTCTTCAGAGGGGATCCCCTCGGGGACTTGGAGAAACCAGCCCACAGCTGTCACCCAGCCTGTGGTCCCAAGTCCCAGTGACCGCGGACTGCACGGGAATGTGAGTTCACACACAAAACATGGCTTGTTGCTGCACACGTGTGATACCGCAGAGAGCATCACGCCCGTTGATGAGACGCTCCCGAAGGGACTGCCCTCCACGGACTGCACGCATGTCTTTCTACATCTAAGTCCCCCTTGTCCTTCCGTTCCCACCGGGGTGAGTCACTCTGAGCATCTGCCCGAGCCAGAGTCGAGGGACAGGGCAGAGGGAAGGAAGCGTGGATGGCCCGGTGCACTCTCAGGCCTCCAACCCCCTCCCCGAGGACCCCCTCTTTTACCACTTCTGAGGCATGTGACATATTTGCATACATTATTTCCTCCCCCCTCGCCAGGACATGCCCAAAGCCACTAGATTAGAAGCCAGCAAGTCTGTCTCATTCAGCAACGCACTCCCAGCGCCTGGCAGCCACAGGTTCTATGGCAGGTGCACTTCAAGAACACCCACGCCCATTAACCAGCCGGTTAAGTGGCCCCAGCCCTACCTAGTTCTAGGCAAAAGACATTCTCTCCCACATCCATCGTCCGATGAGAAAGCAATGAAGATCATGTCACGCGGCTGGATGCCAGCTCCAAAGCAAACACGCAGATCAGGCTCCCGCCGGAACGTGAGTGGCCGGGGCTGTCTGTGCTGCCAGCAAACCGCCAAGCCACGGCACACCATCAACGTTAGTCCCCTTTCACCTTCCCATTTTTCTTTTTGTCAAGAAAATCTGACTTTGCTGAGAGCAGGAAACAGAGTTACAGGTAGGCGTGTGTATCATTTCAACCCGAAATCTCCTCAGTGACGTCCTGGATTCTTGTCACTAAAACCCTCATCAGCCCGACAGATGCCATGCCCCATGGCGGTCTCGCCATGCTGTGTCCTGGCGGTCTCGCCATGCTGTGTCCTGGCGATCTCGCCATGCTGTGTCCTGCTCCAGAGCACAGATCGACGCCACAGCGTCATCTAAAAAGGAACCCCATTCTTTACTTGCAACTTCCAAAGGGCATTGAAACGGATTTATTCATTCATTTATTCAAAATTAATTCTTCACTGCTGACTTTGGAGCAGGAACTGGGGTGTGTGCCAGAGACACACAGGAAGGGATGAACAGACGACGTTTCTGGCCTCCGGCTGCTTCCACTCTGGTTGGGGGAGATGGATAACAACAAGGAAAAGGAAGAAAGAAGTAATTTCAGAGAGTGACAGGTGCTTAGAAAAAAATAAAGCAGGGTGACATAATAAGAGGAGATCCTTTAGACTCCTAGATGGTCAGGGAAGATGTCTCAGAGGAGGAAACATATGATGTGACACTGGCCGCAGCCTTTGGGAAGAACAGCAGCACTGCAGGTACAGGGCGCAGCAAGTGCAAAGGCCCTGAGGCAGCGTTGGAGACAGAGAGAAGATCCACAGGGCTGGAGCACAGCAAGCGAGGCTGCAGGTGGCTTGGAGACAGGTCGCAAAGGTGAGCGCAGCCCAGTCTGGCAGAGCCTTGCAGACTCCGTAAGTTGTGTGAATGTCATCGCAGGGAAATAGGGAGCGCCGGAGGGTTTTAAGGAGGGGACGAAGGTAAATGGCTTTTGTTTTTTAAAATCTCATCCAGACTGCTCTGTAAAGAATAGGTCCTGTAGGGAGGGAATCATCCGCTCTTAGGATGCTCTAGCTCCTGTCCATCCCCTGCCCCCAGGCTGCACTCAGAAAACTCTAGATCGAATAAGAGGAGTATAATGGATCGGGCTGGCCATGACAGCACACTCTCTGGAGAGGTCTGGGGGAAATCCGGCAGGATGTTCCTTTTATGCCTACCCAGGGAGAGAATATTTGCAGGCAGTTAGAACCTCGCCCAGACGTGACAGGCCCTCAGCAATATTTGCTAATAAATGATTAAACACACTGGCTCCACTAGGTTCGGTGCTAAGCTGCATATCAGAAAAAGCCAGAGACCCCCCGTGACACCCAGCACAGCGCCTGCTGCACAGCTGGGCTCCCAACGAGTTAGAGAAACGAGGGAAATGCAGGCAAAACGACAGGCCTTGCCAAAGGTGGCCCCGTGTTTTTCTCTCTGAATGATGGTCAATGTTTTGTTATTCCTCAGATCTTAGGGTTTTCAAACGGTTCAAGAGTATGCACTCCTGAGATCCACACGCTGCCTCTTTAGATCCGCCACACATAGTACTAGAACGGGCCACGCTGACTTCTTAAAAAATGTCAGTTCTGGTGAGGAATCCATCCTCTCTTTTCAAAGGGTGAGAAGAGCCCACTTTGTCCTTCTCAAATTCCCCTGACCAGTGTTCGGCAAAAACAGGCTCGAGACTTAACACAGAATAAAAATGCAACCTCAACCCCAATATCTTTCTTGCTTCTGTTGAACTTTGCAAGAAAGGAAATCGCTGTGCTTGTACCTTGATCTGGGAATCCTGTAGGCTCACGCTGATATGGTGAAGTTTTCTGATAAACTCTTATGTTGTTTACAACTTACCTTAAAACACTTGAGCACCAACTGCGTGACATGCTGTGTGTCTATGTTAACCTTAGTGCAGTCAGGTCATACCTGAAGTCCCTAGCTAGGAAGCACATGCACGCCAGGGGTGGTGGGTATTTGAAAGAATCAGAAGCCCACTCCCATCGGCAGTCTCCTGGCAGGTCTGCTGTCTCTATCTCCTGTACGCACCAGAGGTGGGGAAGTTAGGACCATGAGTGGGGGGTGTTCAGGATGTGTGGTTTGTCTAGACTTGCTCTGGATTTTCCTAGGCCAAGATGTGTGTCTTACACATCTCTCAGGGTTCAACTGGCCCCGAGCTCCACCTGGTCTGTGAGCAGATTCTCAGAGGATCCTATTGCCTAATCCAACTAGAAAGTTAGCAGCATGTTGCCCCAGAACTTTCTCATCTGTCGTGAGGGAAACTTCCATGCAAAGTGCCATGAGATAGTCTAAGAGGACAAACAACTTGGACCTCACAGACCCCAAGCACGAGCTGTATGGATGTGTATGTGCCTGCTTGCGGAACAATGTGCGTGAGGTCGGATTCTGTCTAAGGCTTGCTTTCATCACGACATTCCCATGACCTCAGGATTACATGGAACATTCCCGTGATGGCAAGATGTTATGGAGAGCCTGGTAGCCCTCAGCTCCCTCCGCCTGCTGGAGGTTGCAGTCCTCTGCCCCCAAATCAGCCAGTCATGGCTGCTATTGGCTGACTTGTGTCCCTCTCCCCAAATTCAAGTTTAAGTCCTAACGCCCAGTAAACTCAGAGTGTGACTGGAGACAGGGCCTTTGAAGAGACAATTAAATCAAAACAGGAGCAAGCGTCTTTCTCCTCCTCCTTCCTTCAAACATAATTCCCATGTGCAAAGTCCAATCCCCAGAAGCCCTGGGCCCAGGACTAGCTAGCTTAATTAAAAAGAAAAAAAAATCACCCATATAAAAAATTTAGTTACCAGATAATAAGTTTACTTTTGAGAAATATACCAGTATTTTAAACATGCAAGGACACACACAAGAAAACACAAATAATTAAATGACCCACAAATCTACCTCCACCCAGGAAGATCCTTTTTTTTTTTTTTACAAAAAAAAAAAAATGGGTACATTCTGTACATTGTAATAGGATTCTTAACCTAAATGAGCCAGCAATCAACAATTGAAGTTCAGCTGGTAAGCTTGGATGAATTTCTCTACCTCTTTGGTCAAGAAAGCCCAACTTCCTCATCTGTACAACTAGGATGGCGAGAACCTCTCTGAAGTTGGTGTATTAAACAAGGTATTGTTTCTAAAGCACCCAGCATGGCATGCAGCAGGCGCTCAAGAAGAGGCCATCATTATTATTAGTCTCATAATTGTTAATAACAACGGGGTCATTACAAGCAAAAGTTCTTGACAGAGTCATGTGGCGGAAAGAAGACTATTTTTAGGCAGACAGAAACTACAACCAGGCCAGCCTGTGTTCTTCATTTATACAGTCTATTGCCTCAACCAAAGGATTCACCAAAAACTGAGACGGGACTTTAAAATATCTCACACCAGAAACGTGATTTGCTTCCGTACAATCTTAACTCTACTAGGGTATGCCTCTTTATAAAAACCTTGCCCTCTCGGCTGCTAAATTGGACTGTTGTTTATTTGCATAAGAGCAGCAGAAAGCTAGCAAGTCCCCCAGTGCTTTTAAACAGGCTGCCCCATTAGAAATCACTTTCAGCTGCAAGGGGGGGATGGAACAGGAGTCCTGAATTGGGGTCTTTCTCCTCCCGCTTAGGGGCTCTTTCCAGCTCTGAAATTCCACAATTCCATGACTCGGTTTGTCCTGGGCAGCGGCCCTGGCAATCAGGCCTTTCATGTGTGGTCATTAAACACTCACCATGGTGAAGCCTGACTGAAAAGTTCCAGGAACACACCCTCTAGACAAGCTCTCCATCCGCCAGACCCAGAAAACACAGCCCTCGTCTGGCAGACTCTCTCGCACTTGGGCTGGGAAACCCCACGGCCCAGCCACGCTGTGTCACCAACGGGCAAAAAGCCAGCCCCCCACAAAGCTGGAGTCCTCATTTCCGAAAGCTGGGAGCACTCCGGTCCCTTCCCAGAGTCCTGTCCAAACAGCCATCAGCAACAGAGTGGTCCTCTCATCCAGCATTCATCTCGCTACTAGCGAAAAAAGAAAACCACACCGACTTTAAAACACTTTTCTCCGTGTTGCGAAGGGAGGTGGGAAGACTGCCGCGACGGGTATACATCTGCTCGAGAACACAGACTAATGATAGTATTTTCCCTACAGAGGAAAATTTAAAGGTCAAGCAAGAATGACGAGCAGCAACACGCACTGGGAAGTCACCCAGCAAGTGAAACTCTCAGCACAGGAAGCTCCGGAGCCCAAGCAGGGAAGGCTGCGAGGAGAGAAGAGGGATGGGGGGAGAGAGACAGACAGAGAGGGAGAGAGACACACAGACAACGTGTGATGATTTATGCTCCAGCTTCAACCCCAGACGGCTGTACAAAGCCCCCATTCACCTTAGATCCCCCTGCCACCTAACAATGGTGCATCAGTAATTACACCCCAAGGTACCCCCCAGTGGGGGAGGCAGGTGGGGCAGCAGGAAGTCTGTGGTCAGAGGCCTTTTCAGTTTTCCACTGTTTCCATTTGCAGCTCCAGTGCTCTTGATGAGCCCCATTGATCACACATGTGCTGCGGTTACGAGCATTAAAGATGCTCTAGGTTTGAATTCAAGGCTCCCCAGGACCCAACTCCAAAGCCTGACAATGGACAGAAACAGGGGTGCCCGAGTCGGTCTCCTCTCTGCAGGGAAAGTCTAAACCGAATCATGCTACTGTTGTCACCACTGCACGGAAAACGAACAGCCCTGAAGCCAGGCTGGGTGTGAGATGCCTTCCGGCCTGAGCGGAAGGCAGGGTTCCCCATGGCTGGACTGGTTCCCTTCTTGTGACCCTGTGGCCCCTCCCCGCACCCCCTCCTGGCAGCTACAGCCTTGAGACGCTGCCGCAGGCAGTCGGGGTCACATGCAGCCCTCTTGCTCTCCGTGCACTTTCTCAGATCAAATACAGAGGTTCCCACGGGTGCCACCGTTTATTCCCGCTGGAACCATCTGCTGCCGCGCAGTCACATTTCAGATGTTTCAGAGCTGCCGATCTTCCGGAGATGGGTTTCTCAGACTGAGGTCAGGGAACGCCCTGCCGCAGAGTCCCCTCAGGATCTGTAGGTCCCACATCTGCAGAAGGCCCACTGCCCTAGAGCAGCAACTCCCAAAAAACCCCAAGCGTGCTCCAAATTTCTGGAGGAGGTTTAAAAAGAAAAACACCCACACATTTCTGGATCCCACAGCCTACTGGAGTCCGCCCCCGCCTCCCTCATCCTAAAATAGACAGGGTAGGGACTGAACTCCCTAGATAGCACCCCTATTTGTGAGCCCCTGACACCCAGGCCATCCTCCCCAAAGAGAGCAGTCCTCACCCCAGTGTCTTTCTCTCCCTAAAGCCCACCCACCCTTCACATCTTAGCTTCCACGTGGCTTCCTCAGTAGAGAGCCTTCCGTGACCACCCCACCCCCACTCGCCAACACTAGTTAGGTTTTCTTGCTATGCGCTCTCTTGATACCCTGCCCATCTCTTCTGTATAATGTATCACAATTGTTAGACATGTACCTGTTTAATTGTTTAATGTCTGATCTGCCACTAGACTGGTAAAAATCTTAGATATGTACCACCAGCAACTTTAAATGTCCCCAGACTGTGCCAAACACCCTGCATTAGCTCATTTAATCTAGTCTCCACTGTAATCATCTAAGGTAGATACTATTACACCCATTTTACAGACGAGGATACCATAAGTCTCCCAGGTCCACCTTGCCACCTCCATGCCTCCAGTCTGAACAGCATCTGCGCACCCTAGGTGCTCAGTAACCATTTATTGAATCAATAAATGAAGTGGCACCTCCTCACCCACCAAAACAGATTCTGTCGTTGGTGAGTTTGAGAAATGCTGGGTTGACCCCAGTTAGACAGATTTCTTTCCTGCCGGACTTTTCAGAGCATTTAATATGAGCATGAACCATCATGAAGGCGCTGTCGCCTTTGTCATCTCACACCAAGGATCGTGACTATTGCCAGGCACCTGTGCACAGCTCTCCAAGCCCTGTGTCCCCACCCTTGGCAATGACCACTTGAAAGATGGCTAACCCCTGCCATCCCATTCCAGCCCCCAGCCAGGAGAGGAAGCAATAGGAACCGGGTCACCCTGACCACAGTGCTATCTAATATCATCCCAATTACCCCAATTCTCGACAGTGACAAAGGCGAAAAGAAGATCTGGATGCAGGACTTTGTAGCAGTAGAAACAGCAGATTTTAGCAGAATGCGGCAGAAAAAAAACAGGGACTGCAGAGCCAGGCTGGCCCAGGGACAAATCCTCCATGGTCCTGACAGTGGACGCTGTACCTGCGGAAGAAGCTGCAGGGCTACATCCTCGCCTTCGCCGCTGGCCTCCCCCAGCAGGTGAGGACAGCCGCAGGCCCTCCCCAACCCCAGGCCTCGCCCCATCATTCGTCTACTCATCTGCTCCTCCCGGTCACCCAGTGGCCATCTCCTGAGCATCTACCCGTGAGGTGGCTACCCAGGAATGAGCCCACCTGGAGCTCGTGGAACAGAACCCTGAAGAAGAGGCGTGATACAAACGCAGGTACCCCTCACTGTCCAAACGAACCAAAGAGACTCACGTAAATTGTTGGGGGGGAGGTTGTATCCGAACTCCCTTGTTAGCCAAAAGTCAGGAGCCTGAACAATGCGGACCCTGAGGGACCGCTGTGTGGGCAAGTGACGTGCAGTGAAGAAAAGGCAAAGGTACCCTGCGTGGTACACTGGGGACCTGACTTCAGGAACCAGGAAGGCTCATGCCAGGAAGCAACATTAAAAGGGACCTGCGGGAAAAGCATTCTAAGCAGAGGGAACAGCACGTACAAAATTCCTGACACGGCCAGAGCTCGGTGCTTACAAGGAACTGAAAGGAGGCCATGTGGCTGGGGACAAGGGGACAACGGAGGCTGATGAGGCAGGGCTAGGTCATGCGGGACCTGGAGGTCAGGCTAGGGTTTCTATCCTGGGTGCGACAGGAAGTCACAAAAGGGTATCCAGCAGGTTTTTGTGTTTCTAAACAATTAACTCAGCCAAGGTGCAGAGACTGAACGGGGTGCGACAGGCGGGCAACCGTGGAGACAGGCAGAGTCGGTTTGAGAAAACACGAGGGAGGGAGGATGGTGGCGTGGAGCAGTTTGGCGGCAGTAGAGACGGTGGATGGATCTGAGACAGTCTGGAGCAACTTCACCAGAAGGTGCGTGAGTGTCAGTGAAATACACAAAAGGATGGCCACGCTGTGCTCAGGATCAGCTGGGCTTAGAAACCACCGGTCCCCCGAGATCCGACCAGCACTGCCTTAGGACAGAGTGGCTTTCTCCGATGCTGATGCGGTGCCAAGTCTGTGAGAACCCACCTTCTGTGCCAAAGGGCACCCAGAGACTTCAGAAGTGAAGCCACCAAGAGACAGGAAGGATGAGGATGTTTCTAAGGCCCTGGAGTGTTCTGGGGGCTGCGCAGACTTTGGAGTGAGTTGGGCCTGAGCGGAAATCTGCAACTTACTCGACTTTGGGAAAGTCAAATAAGTTCTCTGAGCTGCCGTCTTGTCCGTAGGATGAGGATAACGTGTAACTTATGAGGTCCTTCTGACAGTTGGAAGCTCCCGTGCAATACAGTCCTCAATATCATCAGCTTTTATTACAACCACCCTGACCTTGCTCAGAAGACCAAAATCTTGTCTCACCGATCTAGGCAAGTAAAACCACCTTGGAGTTCTGTGAGCCTCTCCTCCGTGAGAAAGGCCAAAATTAGATCTGGGGGCGGGGCCCGGGGAAGGGAGGTGGCGGGCACATGGTCTAGGAAAGTGGCAGGCCCATCGCCTAAGGTCTAAAGGCGCGTGGACATACAGGAGGTGCCGGAACCTAAAAGAAGTAAACACTAGCCGCCCATTTAACACTGGCTCCTTTCATTTCCTTGCGCCCCAGTCTGATGTGGTCTGGGGCCCGGCCCGCCCCAGGCAGCAGGGCCGCCTCCACTGGTCCATAAACATCCAGGGTGACCCGAGAGGACACACTGTCTTCGGCAAAGAGAAGGGACGGACGAGGGTGGAAGGGAGGCAGAAGGTGCCTCCAGCAACAATCTATCCAAAAAGGAAATCGAGAAAACAACCCCAATTACGATAACATCAAAAAGAACCACGTATTCTTTTTGTCAGGCCTTAAGGTTGCCCCTGTCAAAGCACGCACTCGAGACATGGTGACTGCGCCCTACAGAAGGAAGACGAGGGCTGGAGCAGTGTGCTAAGGTGACCACAGCCAGGCTTTTGAAACCATTTCTTTCAGTGGCTTAAAAAAACCTGGGCCAAACGCTAAACGTTTTAGAGTGTGGTGGTAGATTACTTTTTTAAAAGATAACTTGTTCCAGTGCAAACTGACGACGACTTTACCTTCACAATGTTACGACAGAGAAGAAAAGCAGCCCTCGTTTCCCACTTCCTAGCTGGAAACTGGGGCACAGGGAGGGTAAGCGACCCCCGAGAGGTCACACGTGGGCACAGGGGTGAAGCCAGACCCCCAACCCAGCTGGAAACAGTCCCTCCCCCCCTCCCCCAGGTGGAGACAAGAAACGTGTTCCTCCTGATCATATGAATATTCTAGGGCTGCCCTAATAAACTGCCACTAACTTGGTGGCTTAAAACAACAACAGAAACCGATTCCCTCAGAGTTCTGGAGACTGAAAGTCTGAAATCAAGGTGTCAATAGGGCCATCTCCCTCTGTAGCCCCTGGGGGAGGATCCTTCCTTGCTTGTCGCGGCTTCTGGTGGCTCTTGGCATGCCCTGGCTGATGGTGGCATCACTCCAGTCTCTGCCTGCGTCGTCACGTGGCTGCCTTCCCGTGCGTGTGCTGTGTCTCTCCCCCTCTTCCTACAAGGACACTGGTCCTATTGCATGAAGGGCCCACCCTGCTCTAGTAGGACCTCATCTTAACTAATGACATTTGCAATGACCCTATTTCCAAATCAAGTCACATTCTGAGGCTCCAGGAAGGACATAAATTTTGGAGGGACACTATATCCAACTCTGTACACTGACCCAGCAGAGGTTCATGAAATATGAGGGCACTGCTAACATGACAAGAACGGTTACACGGCTGGACACTTTCCGGGCAGCCCTCGCCTGTACTCGTGTTCACCGAGGGCTGGGAGCACTTACCGTCTGAAGTGTAGAACCTTACCGCGGCAGAGCTACTGGCTGGCCCCCAGTGTTCATTCTTGCTCTCTTCCTTTAGAGCTAGAAGACCAAAATTTCAGCTGAGCATGTGACCACACAGAACAGAGACTACCTTTCCCAGCCTCCCCTGCAGACAGAAACGGCTGAGACTGAGTGATGTAGAAGCAAAAGAGCAGATGCCAGAGCTGTGCCCTCCGCTGAGCTTCTCTCCCTCTTCCCAGTGGCGGGAGTGCAGACATGTCGGTAAACCATCTTCAACAAGTGGCAGGAGCTTACATCAGTACTACAGCTTGGCTACAGTAATGCAAATGTCTTCCAATAACAGGAGGCCAACAGAATCAAACGTTCTTAATGCCACGTTCAGTCCAAATAGGTTTACCTAGTGGCAAAAAATTCCAAATAATACTACCTACTACCAAAGAGTGCAAGATGTCTTTTTAATCCAATTACAGATTTTTTTCACCTCTTGGTTCCTTTATTCATCAGAAAAAAAGAATTCCTGTCCAGGGTCCAATGCCTCATCTTGGGTAAAGCACTCACAGTTTTCTTTGTGAGCTGCCCTCTCCCACTCTCAGCCTTACTCTCAAACTGGGCTCTTGATCCCGGCTGAGCCAACGAGATTCACTCATTCATACATTCAACACGTATTTATTAAACACGTACTATAAAACAGGTACAGTTCTAGGAGCTGGGGATATTGAGAGTAAACAAAATATAAAAATCCTCGCCCCTGTGAAGTTTATATTCTAAAAGTTTTGCAGAAACTGCTGGGAAAGAGAAGCACTCTTTCTTTCTCCTGGGATTGCCGAGAGGCTGGGATGGAGGTTGGCAGCCATCTTGCCACCATGAGGAGAGAGCAACAGCATAAGAGATCAGATCTTGGACCCTGCCAGACTGACTTTTGCAGTTGCCTTAGCCTAAAAAAAAAGTCCCTTTTTTGCTTAAACCAATTTGAACTGGGTTGGAGGTGGAAGGAATTGCATCTAAAAGACTCCTACCAATACCTTGAGACTCCCTCAGAAAGATATTTGAGGCAAGTTTGGAAATGCCAAGTAAAGACAAGTAACTTTTCTGAAAATGGCCCTTCCCGGGACATTCCTTACCCCCAGGCACTGTTTAAAGGCTCCTTCCACGTTGTCATTTCCAGTTTTACAAAACCTCCCTCCCAATAACCTCTTAGAACGGAAGCACCGCTCACTGGCTCTCCCGCCATGCATCAAGAACCAGACCATGTCATCCTACGCCCCAAATGGCCAGAGACCACAGGGCTCCCGTCACCTCCTGAAGCTCTTGAAATTGCCTGCTACTGCTGACAGCCACAGGTAACATCACCTTTATTGCCCAAAGAGCTAAATCCCACTGGCTTTCCTAGAGTTGGTGACGGCAGTCCCAACATTTCTGATAATTGCTCTCGTCTCAGGCAGGCAAGCACCTCCATGCTGCAGGGCCCTGTGCATATTTGGCTGTTAGCAGGAGCTGTCTGAACTAGACTCGCAGATAACCAAAGCTAATTGACCACATCCTATTTAACAGGAAACCTAATAGCCAGTTATTTTAGACCCATTCTCACTTCCCCTCCTCCACTTCCACCACAGTGCTCAGTCGCTAGGATGTCAGAGTGTGCATGAAAGAGACTATGGTGGGGGACAGGGCCACTCCAGGCTCAGACATATAAAGGCTTTGGGGAGCCCCCATGGGAGAAGAGGCGCTGGCCCTGCATTTGCATAGCAAACATCCCGTGTTTACTTAGAGTGTGTTTTGGGGTGGTAGAAGTTGTGGGGGCTAATGTTCCCCCCAAGCCACCCCTTGGTGCTGCCAGTAGAGTGGTTTGCATGCGGTACCACTCCAATGTCTAGAAGAAATGACTTCCCATAATTGCTTCAAAGAAATACTGTGGAACTCAAAGATTTGTGTATAAAAATGTTTATGGCATTTTTTAAAAGGGAAAAAATCATTTTTTAAAAATGTTCAAGAGCCATGCTTGGTGGCTCACACCTATAATCCCAGCACTTTGGGAGGCTGAGGCAGGAGGATCGCTTGAGGCCAGGAGTTCCAGACTAGCCTGGGCAACATAGTAAGACCTCATCTCTACAAAATAAATAATAATAAGAAGAAAAATTAGCTGGCCATGGTGGCACATGCCTGTAGTCCTAGCTACTCAGGAAGGTGGTAGGAGGATCACTTGAGCCCAGGAGTTCAAAGCTGCAGTGAGCTGTGATCACACCACAGCACTCTGGCCTGGGTGACAGAGCAAGACTCTATCACTTAAGAAAAAAAAATGTTCAAGAAAAGAGAATAACAATGTTAAGATACATCCAGGCCTCCTCTCTGGAGGCACAGGCAACAGACATGTGACACGGGAAGCCCCATCTGCCATGTGTACGTGTGTCTGCGTGTCTGTGTGGGTGCACACACGTAATTATCAGCAATGACTTTCGCTTTCGAAAAAGGAAAGATACAGTTTGACTTTTGAATTTTGTTTTGTTGTTTTCTCCCCATCTCCCACCCCCACTTCCTATGTAGGGGGGTCTGTTCCACCAAACCCAAAAGCACCTATCACACACAGCTTCCTGGAGAGCCGTGGCCCTCAGGGCGCTGCGAAGCCTCACCCTTCCACGGTGGGACCAGACGTGCAAAGGATTCCTGAACCTGCTCACTGGACACACTCCCTCACGTGTGCATTCCTTCCTCCCATCGGGTGAGGGCCACTGGGTGCACGGCGCCTCCTGGAGCTATTATCGTGTCTTCCCAACTGCAGATCAGTCGTCCATTTTCCTTCTAGCTCAGGGGTCATTCTGGTCCATTTGGGCCACCGCAACAAAATGCTTTACTCTGGGTGGCTTATAAATTTACTGCTCACAGTCCTGACGGCTGGCAAGTCCATGGTCAAGGTGCTGGCAGATTTGGCATCTGGCGAGGGCCCGCATCCTGGTTCTCACTGTGTCCTCACCTGGCACAAGGGGCCCTTTTATCAGGGCACTAATCCCACTCATGAGGACCTCCCCATGACACAATCACCTCCCAAAGACCCCACCTTCTAATACCATCATATTAGGGATTAGGTTTCAACCTATGAATGTGAGGGAGACACAGGTAGAAGAATCCAGACTATAGCATTCCTCCATACGTTCTTCCTCCTGAATCACAGGAGGAAATTTTTCTCGTGGATACCAGCCCCACACAATGCAGACAGAAGTTCTTAGAAAAGCACTTTGAATCCAACAAACCTGGGAATCAAAGCTCCGCCACTGACTAGCTGAGTTACCTTGATTACAAAACTTCTCTGAGTCCCACCAAAAAATGCAAGGACAGTCCTCGCTGGCCAGGCTGCTGAGAAGAATTAAATGATTTAACCAGGAAACAGCACCTAGCAGGTAAGCAGGCAAGACTTATCCTTTCATTGAATTTCCACCCTGAGGACGATCTGCGGGCCTCTTGGACATTGTGAAGTGACTTTTAAGACAAACCACTTGTCCTTTGATGAGTCCCCCTTTCCCTGAAAGTCCATTGATAAGATACTTTGGGACAATGAAGAAAGTTCCATTCTCTTCTCAGATGTCAAATGAAACCTCCCCCTACCCTTCTTGACTCATTCATTCTGACATGCAAGCATGTGTTCAACAAACATTTATTGTATTACAAGTCTGTGACAGGGGACACAGTTTGTGGCCCCCAAAAGCCTATAATCTAGGATAGACCAAAAACTAAACAAGACCATCGGTGCTGAGATACAAGTAAGTTTTATTAGGAATCCGGGCAACTAGGATACAGTAAGGCCAACATTTTCATATACTGCTGACTGGAGCATAAACAGACACAACCTTCTAGAAAACAATTTGGCTATACCCATCAAGAGCCTTCAAATGTTTATAACCTGTGAATTCCCCTTCTGAAAATTTATTTGAAAGAAACATTAAGAAACTCAGACGAAGGTTTATGTACAGAAAGGTATATCAAGGCCAGGAGAGGTGGCACACACCTGTAATCCTAGCACTCTGGGAGGCCGAAGCCGGAGGATCATTTGAGCTCAGGATTTTGAGACCAGCCTGAGCAACAGCAAGACCCAGTCTCTACTAAAAAAATAGAAATTTGCTGGACAACTAAAAATATATAGAAAAAATTAGCTGGGCATGGTGGCACATGCCTATAGTCCCAGCTACTCGGAAGGCTGAGGCAGCAGGATTGCTTGAGCCCAGGAGTTGGAAGTTGCTGTGAGCTAGGCTGATACCACGGCACTCTAGCCCAGGCAACACAGCAAGACTCCATCTCAAAAAAAAGTTATATCATGGCATTTTTTAAAAAGGGAAAATCTTTTTCAAAAATGTTCAACACAAGAGAATGACTAAATGAAAATACATCCATGTGGTAGAGTATTATAGTATTTTCAGAGAATATTGAGTGACATGAGAAAATGCCCATGATTCAGTACTATGTGACAAAAGCAAGACACACTATCATATATGCATGATGATTTCATCTTTGTTAATACACACATGTATATATGCATAGAAAGACAGACTGGAAGGTAAGGTTAAGAGGTTAAGAGATGCCTCCTGGGTGGCAGGGATCAGGGATGACTTTTCTTTTTAGAAGTGGGTCCCTTTTTCCAAAATTCTCTGTAATACGCTTGGGTTAATTTCTTAATCAGAAAAATATACAGATAAATAAAACATCACTTTACTTGGGGGCACTGTGGGGTGAGGGAGGGGGACAACTGTGGAGAAGGTGGTGCCGCCAACCTTGCCACTTGATAAATTTTGTGCCAAGAATGTCAGCTCCATTAAGACAGAGATCATTGTCTGTTCTGTTCCCTGCTGTTTCGCTAGCACTCGGGGAAGGGCTCTGGCATGCATGGCTGCCATTCGACAAATGCTTGCTGAGTAACTGAATGAATGACCAGAGTCCAGCTCAAATGTTCCTTTGCTCTGTGAAGTTCCCTGACCTCTCCTAAACTAATTACTCCTTTTTTTTTCTAGCCGCCCATAGCCATTACTACAAAACATTACCGCTAACAATTATGGGTCTGTCGCCACTTGCTAAATTGCAAGTTATTTGAATGCAGAAACCAAATCTTACTTAGATGTGTCTCTTTAATCAGATAAGTATTTGGTCAATACATGTTTGAGTGATGGATGGAGGGGTGGAAAGATGACAGTCTGTTCATACTGTATGAACAGTAATTATTCATTTTAATTATGATTTAACTCTCATGTAAATGTGTATTGGTTTAGAATATGCATGGAATAAGATCTGAGTTGGGAAGAGACCTTAGAAATGGCCTAAGCAGTAAACTGCAAAATTGTTGGTTTTCACTCTGAAACACTTTATTCTAACAAAAGTTTACTCAAAACCCTAAAATATGAAACAGATGAGCAAGGAGCCACTCTGATGGGGGTGGAGGCTGGGGGTGGAGGTGGAGGGGTGGAACCCCTCTAGAGCCTCCAAAGATCTCTCTCCCTGACCTTAAGTTATCTGCTCGGAACCCCTCAGACCCGGAGGAAGAGTAGTTTGAAAACTGCCAGCCTCTACACTTACTAGTAACATAAAGAAGTCCCTAGAAGGCAATAGAAGAACCAGGACCAGAACCAAAGTTCCCTGACACCCCACCAGATGCCCTTTCTACTTAACTGTACCCCTCTTCCTGCCAGGCCAGATCAAACAGATCAAACACTCGGCAACGACAGCAAGGGCCGATGTGCTGCGACTCTGTGCTCTTTAATCCAGCCTTCATTTATTTCCTATGAAAATCAAGGAGGAATGTTGCTGTGACTTTCCAATGACAACATCCTTCACATCCCTTGAATCTCATTTGCAGGAAGGCACTTACTATCAGACTTGTATTTATTTTTAAAATCTCAACTTGCTTTTACAAGCACAGGAAACAAAGTCAGCACAAGCCTTGAAAGAATTCTCTGCAGAGTCCATAGGAAAGAGCTCTGAGCCACTCCCCTCTCGAATGAAATGGATTGTCCTAAAATGAGCAAGGCCACGGTTCCTAGTTAGTATTTTTAAGCTCACAATTGTCTTTCAGATGATGGCTCACACTCTCCTAACAAAAGCTGTTCTATTACAAGCGACTAAAAGATTGCCTGTTCAGTTTCTGATTTCAAACCTGTACTTCCATTTTTGAACACCAAAATTATACAGAAAGCCCTACATACAATAAAACCTTGGCTCTTAAAGGATTTCACTGTCTAATGCTTCCATTTTTCAAAATAATCTCTGTTCCAACACTTTTGCATAGGCTTCCAGTAAGTACTAACTCAATTAGACCCTCTAATCACTAATCCCTAAATCCTTACAAGTTTGCAAGTGTAAATCCAGAAACCCTTTTAGCTTGTGCCTGTCCACACGCATCCCCTTAAAAAAACACTGCATGTCTGTGATTACATTATATTACTTTTTTTTTTTTTTTTAATGTTGAATTAAGCCTTTGGGAGAGCTCTCTCTGTAGTAGTGGTCATGGTGGTGGTGATATTTTAATGGGACAAAAAGGAGATCAAAGGTGGTGAGACACCCCTGCAAGGAAACCAGCTATGAATCAACAGGCGTCAGGCATGACAGTCCAGCAGAAAAAATGAAGGGAGCCCTCAGGTTTGTACCAAGCACAGTGCCCCCCTAAAAGTGACTGTGACAGCCAGCGAGATGCCTTTTTGTGTTGTGTATGAGCTCTGCCATTACCCCATCCTCTCTCCCACAGCCCAGGAGGAACCTAAAAAGAGGCTGCCTTTTGAGACAAGAGGACGTATCTTTGAGAGGCACAATGAGATCAGACCCCACACGCGGCGGGGGGCTCAGGTCTTGCTTCCCAGGAGGAAGCGGGCCGACTTTGTTCTCCAGTCTCCATTGCTCATCTCCAGGGCAGCCCACAGCTGCAACCTGACCCGGATACACCCGCAGCTCACACTGAAGCAAGGAATCCTCCTCCCAGGGACTGTTTATACACTTTCCCTTTCTCCTGCCACTTCTTCCAGGGCCCTTTGAGGGTGAACCTAGGGCACCATTAGCAACTGAGAGACTGAAACTTAACCTCCAGGGCCTGTAATTTTGGCACAAGCAAAGCAAACAGAGGAGTTTCAGATCCCACTGCAGAGTGCTTTTAAGCGATTTCTTACTTTGCACTCTGGGCACTCACGAATAATCTTCTCACCTCCCATTAGACGATGATAATAGAAACTATATCCAAATGGCCCTGAGTTCATTTTGAGAAAGGGAGTTTAAAACTTCTGCCTTGCTAATGAAACAAGAGAGTTTAAGCTTAAATTTCAGCATGTGAAAAACAGAAGACCTTAAACCTTCTATGGCTCCCTGGTCCCAAGAATAAAATTCAAACTTGAGAGCACCGAGACCCTCCAGGTCCACTGCCAACCACGTCCCCATCATCCGGCCTCCTGTGTTCCCAGACATCACGCTCCTTACCGCTCCAGCAGGTGCTCGGACCTGGAATGTCTGTCCTTCCCTCTTCAGATATCCTAGCAAACATCTTCTCATCCTTCAGAGCCCAGTGCAAACATCACCTCCCTGGAAGGCTTCCCCAACATGCCTGGCTGAAATCAACCACCCTCCTCTCTCCTTCCTTAGCCCTTTGTTTGTAACCCCAATCACATCTGGCCCTATCAGGCAGTTAATCATGTGTGTTTCTGTCCACCCCAGTAGAATGAATGTTCCTTGGGCCACTCTTTGCACTCTCGTGTTTGCATTAGAACCATCTTAAGATGTAAATGATTCTCTGAATCCTTCTGAGTCTCCATTAACTCATTTGCAGAAGGGAGCTGATAACACTGTCCTTCCCCTACATTGCAGAGTGTGCTGGGATCTCAGGAGGGCAGTCAAGCTTCAGATGGTCACTGATTAACTAGCAGACTCTGAAGATACCTTAGAGGCCTGAAATGACTTCAGGTATATATATATATATATATATATATATGACTGTGCAACCAACATCTCATATTGAACATGTCAAGTCCTAAGACAGTCACTATTCTTGCCAAAGGGTATATAGCTAAAACCCAGGAAAGGCAACATCCCCTTTAAAAAATGGGAGGGAGGGACAAAATAAAACCAATCCTAGTCCAATGCTGAAAAAGTTCTCTAATACTTTAGAGCTATACTATCCATTCCATTATAGTAGCCACTAGTTACATGAGACTAATAAACATTTGAAATGAGGCTAGTCTGAATTGAGATGTCCCGGCAGTGTAAAATACACATTGGATTTCTGAAGACTCAGTACCAAAAAAAAAAAAAAAAGAAAAGAAAACATTGTAAAAAGTTTTAATATTGCATACCTGTTGAAATATTTTAGAGATTAATTTCACCTGTTTCTTTTTGCTTTTTTCAATGCGGCTACCAGAAATGTAGTTATGTATGCAGCTGGTGGTGTATTTCCACTGGACAGAGTTGCTCTGCAAGAGTCTTGTTTCAAACGCTCCCGCTGCAAACTGAATCAGCAGATCTCTTCCTGGGACACGCTAATTGCTGTTGAGGTTGCAGCGCTACAATTACCACAACTTTGACAGTTGTTCACTTTTTGGCTGTGTCTACATCTAGCCTTGGTATTTAAAGCGGTTGTTCTTGGCTCTCTTAAACGACAGGTCACTGTCAAATCAAACTGAAAATCAAATCAGCAATGAAAATTCCACACCCTCCATTCCAATAAGGGGGATTTTCTTCTGAGTGGCCAATTATCATCGATGCATTTATTCGTTTGACAAATATTTACTGAGTGACTACTGTGTCCCGGGCTGAATTCTAGATGTAGGGATACTGCGGCAAACAAGACACGGCCCCTGCCCTGAAGGAGCGACATACCAGTGCGTGTGACAACACAGATGTACACGTGTAAAATACCGCGAGGACGCAGAGGAAGGACATCCACCCCTTGTTCTGACCAAAAGGAGAGGGATGAAGGCTTCACACAGGAGGTAACACTTTGACCTCAGCTCACATCCGAGTTGAAGAGAGAGATGAGTGTCATCTGAACACAGATGACAGCACTGGCCCCGAGAGGGGATGAGCTCACCAGGGATAGAGTGCAGAGTAAGAAGAGAAGAGGCTATCACTGAATGTCCCACTTACTGAGTCTACAGCTGAGCATAAGGCCCTTATAAAATAATTACCTCTTGACCTAATTAGCTGAAACCAAGAACACGTAGCTGGGGCCTCCTGGAGAGATGAGGAGCACAGCCTTTGATATTAGTCAGACCGAGCCGGGATCCTGTTCCAGCTTTCTAGTTAGGCAAGCTCCTCAACTCTCTAAGCCTCAGTTTCCCCACCTGTGTAATGGGATTGGTAAATTCACACCTCACAAGACACTGATATAAATTAAATATGATAATCCAAGTATAGCAGTTGATACACTATCTGAAACATGGAAGTACTTAGTAGGTGGTCATTGCTATTACTGGTGGTTTTTTTTTTTTTTTAGTAATGCATCTGGAAAATATTGATTCTAATAAGGTTTCCCAATGACTGACATTTTGAGCTGGGCTGTTCCCTGTTGCCAGGGACCCTGTCCAGTGCGTTGTAGGACGCTCTGCAGCCTCCCTGGCCCCGAGATGCCAGGAGCAGTCCCTCCCCAGTTGTAACAACCAAAAATGTCTCCAGACATTGCCACCTGTCCCCCGAGGGGAGAGGAGGAGGCGGCAATCCAGCTGAGAACCAATGGTCTAAATCGACGATCAGGTGAGGCAGGAAGGAGGGCCACGTACTGAAAAAGAGACTTTTCAACTCGTAAAGAAATGAGAACACACACTCCCCCCACCCCTCTCTTAACCATGAAGCCCAGGAGGGACTGTCTCAAACACAGCCTGAATCAGGGTCACAGAGTCTTTTAACTCAATGTCACACCTGGTCTGGTGAGGGTGGGAGGAAAGGGTCCTGCACCTCCACTTTGCACGACATCCCCAAGCAAGCTCCACGACAGCCGCAGTTACGGAGGGGCGGGGAGCACTGACCCCCGGACAAGAAGAGCCCAGAAGGTCCTCCTCAGCACACGGCAGGTCCAAATTCGGAGACAAAGGCCAGTCAGTTCTGCCCCCTGCAATGAGCCAGTCCAGCCCGCCCAGCAACTGCTCGCGCAAGGGCTACCATGACACCACTGTTACCTTTCTGAAAGCGCTTTTCATCCTCCGCAGAGTTCACCTTCGGAAACGGCATTGACTGCTGCCCTGTGTTGTTATATTTTTCAACTGTCACTTGTTAAAGCTAATGGGAACCTGAGAGTAATTATGCACATAATTGGTGTGTGTGTGGGGGGGGAAGCTTCGGTCTTTGCATTCGGCATGAAACCACAAGGCTGGTTTATCATCAAATTTAAACTCTGTTTTCGCAAACAGCCACGCCAAGGCAGAGCTACGCGTTGGCCATGGCGGGGAGGTGTGCCAGTGAACACGCCGACAGAGGGTTAGAGCACATAGAAAGGAGATGGTCGTAGGAGTCTAGATATCAGACCCTTCCAGTAAATCTTACCATATAGGACACACATGTGAAATGGATAAAAATTGGCTCAGGTTTCAAACAGAGTGAAATACAACAGCACTGTTGTAAATGTGACAATTAAAGTCTTAGAATGGGGAACCACAGTGCATTTATTAGAACAACAATATGCGTATGCTGTTTTTGCATCAATTTTCAATGCATTTTCACATCTACTTTCTTTCTCATTTAATCTTTACCACCACCACCCTTGAAAGAGTTAATATCATTACCTTCGCTTGGCTAATGAGGGGACGAAATCTCTAGGTTTGTGACATTCACGCGTTCAATCAATCATTAAGCCCCTACAAGGTGCCAAAGGCTCGCCCAAGTCTCAGGGTGCAGCCAAGTACCACGTCAGATGCTGCTTCAGCAGCGCGTCTTGAGGTATTTCTCGAGGGGTCGCATTAGTGGTATCCAGTGGAAAGACTCTTTGATGGGCAGAAAGACCCCACCCTTTGCAGGATCCCTCTCGCGGAATTCCAGTAGTTCTCATCACGCCTTGGGGTGGTTGAGGGGAGTCACGCCCAGCTGAGAGCCCCTGCTAGATGCTCAGAGCAACGGGCGCCAAGTCAGACAGCCCCGGCTTAGTCCTAGTTCCATCAATTCCTCTCTTGGCTGGTGATCTTAGACAAGTTATAGTCTCTATTCCTCAATTTCCCCCTTGTAAAATGGCGATGACGATGGTGTGTACCTTACAAGAGTCCTGTGAGGAATAATATATATTAAACGCCTGACCCAAGCTGGCCTTCTGTAACACCCAATAAATATCTTTCTTATTCCATCAGCTTATCCCCCATGTATCCTCACCTCCCTTCATCTTCAAAGCCACCTTCTCAAAGAGCCCTTCCCTGATCACCCTATTTAAAACTGCAATCGCCCCATCACTGCCATTTCACAACCCCCTTCCCTGCTTTATTTTTCCTCTGTAGCATTTGTCACCATCAAAAACATATTCCATAATTTCACATGCATTTGTTATTGTCTGTTCCACGAGGACATGGATTTGGGTCTAATTTGTCCCTTACTGCATCCCCAGTGGCTAGCACAGGGCCTAACTCTTAGCAAGCATTCAACAAGAATACCCAGAATGATGTCAAATGGATATAGTAGCCAGCCAAGGCCTAAATCCTGGTGTCTAAACTCCAAACGCTTTGCTCTTTTCACTATAGCGAGTGACCACATACAGTGATAGTAAAGGAAAAATATGTCAACCGTTAAGAAATACGAAGTGTTCTGTTGCAACACTACCTTAGAGAGGCCTTTGTGTTTTCTCTCTTCTGAGGTTCTTTGAAGTTAACAGCTTCTAACAGAAACCCAGCCACCAGCCTCTTTCACCAGAGTTGCCTGTGGGTTTTTTTCCCCAAGGCGGTTAAGATAACCACTCCAGCCACAGAATGATAAGGACTTAAACACTTATATTACCAGGTTTCTTTGTCTCTATCCAGATCTACCTGAGATAGAACTGAATTCCCAGTGACACTTGCAAATATCAGCCCTACCCACACTGCTTATCTAAAGCCAAACTAAGCCACCACCGCTAATTTCTAGCACTGGGTTAATACTGTACTTTTACCCAAACTTGATTATGGCAGGTCTGACAATGATCCATTACATTCAAGGCAAGTCTAGACCTGAAGTTCCAAAGTCTAGTGGACACTGTACCACAAAGGGTTCTGGAAAGGAAACATCAGACCTTCTATTTTTATTTAATCTAGAAAAAGAAATTTAACCAATGTTAAGACTACGGATTGACACAAAACCCCTCATCTAACCTATCATATTGAATTACATGCCTTTTATGAAACTCAAGCAGGTATCCTCAAGCACAGAGTGAACTATAGTGGTCACTTCAATATTCTCACTATTCTCTGCATATGTCAATGTCTACGGATCACTTTACAACTGAGTCATAAGTAGATTTCTACATTATATTATTAATATCTACTTTCAACTATCCTTATCCTCTCCAGATACAATCAAGGCTTAAAGAGACCCCAACCAAGATAGCACAATGCAGCGTGGAGACAACACAATGCAGGCATACAAGAAAATGGCATTCTTTCCCCTTGGGTACTACCTCTCTATCAAATCTCTGTAGGCCATGTTACAAGGTCAAAAGAATGAAAGAATCAGAGTTGACAAAGAGTCAGCCAACAGAATTATCCAGAAGAGAATGAACATGTGGATTTACAGTCACCATTGTTAGAAATGATTTTAGCCTAGACATTTAGACAATGGTAGCAATATATATAAATTATGTATAATCAAAATCTATTGGGGATGTCTATTCAAACATGTTTTACCACTAGGGTATGGTGTGACTCATACCATATTATGGTATGGTCTGGTATGGTTATTTGTTCATCATTCCTTCTACTCACTGCCCCCTTCTAGAAGTCTTTCTAGCCTACAGAGGCTGGGAATCTAAGAGCTGTATGTCCCAGGCTCCTTTGAAGCTTGGGTTCTGGATGTGAATTTCGTTCCTCCAAACAGAAGCAGTCACTTGAGATTTGGAGAGCAGATGTGAGGCAGAGGCCATCTTCCTGCTTTGGGGCTGTCTGGCTGCTGGCAAACATGGTGATGGGGACAGGAAGGCTTTTTGCAACAGCATTCCAGGGTGCACTCTCTGGCTTTATCATCCTTTTGTTCTTGAACTCAATAGTTCCAGGCATAGTCTCAGAAATGACAGCACTCTTGGTGAGTCAGTTGCTTTGAGCAGCCATGCCAATGTTTCTTTATAAATTATTACAGATACCACTCCCATTAGCTGGGAGTCACTCCTGGAGCCCCATGCCTCTGGCTCTCCAACAATTTTATAAGCACCCAATGTTCTCCAAAAAATACCTTTCTGCTTACAATACCCGAGACTGCTTTCTATATCCTGCCCTGAACCATAGCAGAATAGAAGCAGAGGTTTGGGAGACACCAGCAGCTCTTTGTACACGACAACCCAACCTGGCTCCTCCCCGGGGTTCCATGCACACGGTGGGGTGCCCACAGAGGTGGAAGGGGTGCCTTCGAGAATCACTCATTTATGCTTTAAACGCTACCTAAGCACCTCGGGGCCAGGCTCAGAGGCTATAAAAGATGAACCTGCATAATCCAAGCCTTGCTGGATCCAAAGGGGAAGATGGACAAGTAAACAAGCAATATATTTACAGAAAGGCTGAAGAAGAGAAATCGCAAAGGTCTTGAAGGCAACAAAAATCCACATCGGTGATACTCTCCCCAGGAAATGTCCATGTCCACATCTATTTGAACTTGCAGGTTCGATTTCCTACGCTTCCCATTCTGACTCTGTCACCAGCCTCATCGGAGAGATACTAACTACAAGCCCTGAGGCTCTGGAAACAGGTGCCTGGGAAAGTGGAGAAGACCCTCACAAGCCTGCATCCTGCTCAGCCTTTAAAAGAAGCAGGTCATCTCAGCTAACCGGTACCTGCGGGCCCTTGGGCGGGGCCCGCCGCGTGGAGGAGTGCCTTTCTTCTTCACCTGACTGCGGTTATGGAGTGTGCCATAGTTTACAAAAAGCACTTTCGCAATGTACACCAGCCTCAGAGGGCATCAATCACTAAGGCACACTGCTATGGAAGAAAAAGCCTGCTCATTAAAGGGCAGCACAGTGCTAAGATGCCATCAATTATAACACAAATTGCATAAATACTAAAATGTGGAAAAACACTGTGTCTTGCAATCAATAAAACACAATAATTCATGGTGCTAGGAAGTGGGAGACCTCAGGCTGGGACTCAGGTCTTCCACTCCCAGGTCATCAATCCATTTAGTCCATATATTTTCATTGAGAGCCTAAGTCCGGCACTTTGTATGGGTATTTTTATTCATGCATGCCATGGACGGCGCCCTAAAGATTTTAAGAATTTCTCCAAACAAGCTCAGTCAAAATTGTCCTCAAATCTCTTTTTCTGATTTACACATTACCGCTTTAACCTTCGAAAATGGGGGTGGTCTACTGGGGGTGGGGCTGCAGTGGAAAGGAAATGGGATCTACATGGTGACATGACCACTTTACCAAAGTGTCCTATCAGCTGCCCCAAAATAAACACAAAAGTGCAGGTAAGAGACTTCATTTTCAACTCTGCTACATCACCTCCACCCTTGTCCCATGTCACCCTTCCCTAGGAGTCCCCCTGTTTGGACCCTCCAGGGTTTCCCATCCCATCCATGCTCAAGGCCAAAGCCCAACACAATCATCTCTCCCTGCTTCATAGTCCTTGGCTACCTCCCTCCCCCGCTCTGCTACTGGTAGGTACTGTGACCTCCTTGCCATGCATGTTCTCTGCCTGGAACATGCTTCCTGCAATGGACACATGCCCAGCTCTTTCACTTCCTGCAGTCTGTGCTCTCCACTGTCATCTGATCAATGGCGTTCCCTATTCACCTGCATATTAAACTGCAGCCCCTTGCCTCTCACATCCCTCACCCATCTTCCCTGCTTTGTTTTTCTCTTCACACCATCTGATATATACCATATATTTCTCATCTACATTTGCTTAAAGTTTGTCTACTCTGATAGAATGTAGGGCACAGAGTAGAAGAGAGAGAGAGAGAGAGAACTCTGCTTGTAAGTTTCAACCACACGAGATCTAAAATGCATCAAATTACAAGTTCCGGGAAATTTTAACTGACAGATCAGATTGTTCAATGATCCCGTAGGGAGAACAGCCTCTCCTTTTATTTGTTAAAAAGATGGGATCCCAAAACTTCAAGGGAAGGAAAACAAAAAAGAAAAAAATGAGTCAGCAGAATGACTTCTGGTTTTTCTCAGAGTACGCACTTAGAAGAGGCCCGCCAACAATGATTTTCATGAGAGCCTTTCTCACTTGACCTCCAGATTAAGAAGAGGTTTGTCCTTTCAGGGGTGGATTTAATAAGGGAAAGGGTGGTGCCTGCACTTGAAAGCCGTCTACTTCCTGTTTTTAAATGGCTGTGCTGATAAAGCTAGTCTTGAGCAAAATGATTTTTCTGCCAGACAGATACTGACAGTAGTCACTTCTGCTGGAGGATGACAGACCCCCTCACGCCTGCCTCACCCCACAGAAATCCCCCAGCCACGCTTTCTATAGTGCATGATCACCCCTTTTATTTCAGAAGGCAATGAAAACCAGGACTCCTGAACAGGCCCTATAACTGTCAAAGGAAATAGCCTAAGTCTATCAGTTTCAACTTAGCACAGCTATGAAAATGCCCTATCGAGGTGAAAACATTTAAACTGCCAAAAGGAGACCCCATACTGAAAATGTCTTATTGTTTAGTTATTTAATGCTGTTTTCAGGATTCGTAAGAGTCTCCTATTTGAGACCCTCTTGACACCTTTTCAAAGGAAGTTTTAGGTAGATAACATAAGAACAGCCCTATGAATCAGTATGACTCCAAACTCATTCCATGTATAAACAGAAAGATTCTTTAATGTAAAACTAAATTTGTGCAACAAACAAAGGAACCATACCAGACTGACATCCTACAAAGGGGTAGGATGCAGGATGGAGTCACATACAGGTCTATAAATTTAAAAGGTTATGGCCAAACATTGTCCTTAAGCTTAAGAACTAGTTGCCATAATGATATATTTGTCTAAAATACATATTATCAAACCGGATTCAAAATGTATGATGTAGTCTCAGCTATTTATATATACATATATATGCACACACATATATACCTATAATATAGTTTTTTAAAGTACCAGTTACCTCTGGGTGGTGGAATAAGATGATTGTTTCTCTTCTGTACATCCTAAATTTTCTAAAATCAGCACATATTATGTTTACAATTATATTAAAATTATAAGACAAAATGCATTTTATACTCCACCCGATTAAGTGAAACTACAAGGGGGGGGGGGGTAACCTGAGAAGTCTTTAAATAAACAGTGCAAAGAAATCCCAGACGACAGTGAAAATAAACATATTACAAAAGAAAAGAATAAAGAGAGAAAGAAAAAAAAAGAGAGAGAGGAAAAGAAAGGCTTTCTCCTCTGCTGGCTTCTTTCTATGAACAGTAGCTTTCAAACAAAAACCACAATCCTACAGAATAACACAAAAGGAAGGTTCAGTGAGCTGTCTTCTTAAACTCCACACAATCGCAGCCTGGGGGCTTCTGAGCTTTGTACTGCAAGACATAGCTCCATCAAAGCCCAGCCATCTGCAGCAGGTATGCAAGACATTTTCATGTAAGCCAGGAACTTTCACAGGACACATTCATTAATGGATGCAAACCTGTGCAGAAACCACAGGTATTTGATTCTATTCTCACTGACTTCGCCCATGGAAGGTTATCTGTCCTGTGAATGGATTCCTTTAGCTCACTGGCTAAACAAGGCCAAACCTCCCCAGAATCCAGGGGCACCAAATTTAGACCACAGTGAAAGCTCCTATCTGGTGCCTGATGAGCTTAAACTGAGTCAATGTCTCAGGGGAACTCAGAGAACAGGAAGGCAAGAAGTGTCCCCACCAGACTGAGCCAGAGTTATTGATCAGGCACTCTTGGCAAGGCCTGAAGCCACCTTCCTGAAAACCTGAGAAGTGGATCTTCTGGAATTTGGCCACTACATGCATTCATGCAGCACATATTTTATTGAGGCACTGTGAAAAAAACATTGGGATTAAAATGGAGCCTAAACCCTGGCCCCTGCCTTAAAAAGTACTCTTAATCAAGACTAAAATCTTCTTAGTCTTTGCCTAAGAGTATCAAAGACTTCTAAAGAAAACTGTCCTCCTGACAAGGCCCCCTTCTGCTAAACCCTCCTGCAATTGATTCAAATTTACAAATTACTCAATCTTAGGAATTAGAAAAGTATAAAAGACAATGGACCCCAGATTAGAATCTGAGGAAGGGGCAGGCAACCCCAGCCAGCTGTCTCTTTTATTCTTTCTCTCACCAGCCAACCACCAATGAAGCCTGAATCCATCGCTTCTGCAACACTATTTTTTCTCGTTCACATACAGGTATCTGAACTCATGCCAGAGGGCTCCAAATTTTTAGCAACACAATCTGTGCCATGCTGGTGTCCCTTCCGCCTCTTCCATGGTGATCTGGAGAGACCCAAACTGCAGAGCCAGGCTAAAGGATCAGCCATCATCACCCTAAGATCCTCCAGAGAAGAAAAGATTGTGTAACTTTTAAAGAAATTCAAACCAGTAGGAAAAAGATTTAGCAGGACCCGTCATCAACAGCGTACTTTAATAAAATGAATTCCCCAAAAAGAAAATGTTTAATATGGATTTCAAAGTGTATTTTTATGCCCCATGTAATCATAAACTGTTGACGTTGAGTTCTGGAGAACTATACGTAATTCAAAATAAGGAAGACCTTTCCATTGATCTACCTGCAATTCTACATTCAACAGAATATGTTGAAAGTAGTATTTCCTATGGACTGGGGGAAAAAACTGTCAGAAAAGCACACTCACAGAAATTCACATAATAAACAAATGCCATTTCTTGAGAGGAAATGTTACAAGAAAGGAAGGCAGGATCAATGACAGAGGATACTTATCAGCACAAGCCTAGAAAAGGTTCTCTGCCTCCTTCCAAAAAGGTTAGACCAAAAGGAGTGACTGCCACTTTCAAGTCAATTTCATATTCTAACTAGAGCAGGGAAATTTTAGCAAAGTGCCAGTTACAAGTTGGAAGTTTCTTCCTTGTATCTTTGGCTAGATAGTTATTTCCCAATCTGCCCACAGGATCCTTGAAACCCGTATTTCACTGAGCATATAACAGGTACCGAGAAGCTACAGTGCCTTCCTGTTGCAGGCTGACTGAGGGCTCATCCCTATTCCAGGCATTTCTGCAGAGAATGACTGGCACACACCGTCCCAGCCAAACTTTAAGAGGCCTGAACACAACTCCAGAGTCCAGACCAAATCATCCGGCCGCTTGTTTAAACTGTTCGAGCCCCAGTGTATCTGCACCCCACCTAGTCCCCTGGCCCTCTGGGATGAGTCTGGCCTGGTGTCCGGTGGCCCCAGGATCTTGGCACTCTCAGATGTCCCTGTCTGTCTGGCCCTGCCGGCTGCAACCAAGGCCTGGCTGCGGGAATGCAAGCCAGGGCCATTTTTAAATCGCCCTAGAAGTTTCACAACCACAGGTTTGGGTGAGGAGACAAACAGTGCTGTCGTTTGCTGACATTAAACTAAAAATACCCAGCTGCAAACAAAAGCCATCTTTTACAGGGTTGGCTCGGATGTCCTGAGGTTACACGCGGTAGCTGGGACCATATCCTTGGCAGTGTGGCGGCCTTCACAACTGCCCCAGGCGGAGCGGGACACAGGGCCGACCTGTCTGTCCCTGTGCTGTCAAGGAATCTCGCAGGCGGCAGCCCGGCCGGCCGGCCCGTTCGATGGAAAGAACAGCTTTATTCCTCTGCCGTGGACCCAAACGCGGGCTCGAGGAAAGTGTGAGCTACACACTGAAAGGAGAGGCGGGAGGCAAAGTGAAAAACACCAGCCCCGTTTCCCTGGAAGGAAATGTGTTTCCACCTCCCTCCTCCCTGCAATTAGAAAAGCAAATTATTGCTGTGACTGCGCTGAGAAAGGCAACTCGGAGGCGTAAGAAATGGATTTCTGAGCCAACGTGGCCGGGCGCGCGCTGCTGGGGAGGGGGAATGGGAAGCGGGGACCGCGGCGTGGCGGGGGACTGCTCGGAAGGGTCTACCTGTTGGGCTGCGGCGCCCAGCTGCCACCCCCGGCCGCCGCGCTGGGGCGCCTCTCCCTCCCCAGGTCCCCAACTTTCCTTCGCGCCCCTCGGAAGCGGTGAGCCTCGTCCCTCTCCCTGTCCAGATTTCGGACGTGAAACTTTGCCTTCAGCCACAAGGGACCGGAGGAAAGGGGCTTATTCCCACACGGCCAAGGGGACTCCGGGTGCTGGGAACCCACGAGTGAGGGTTGCAAGCTGACGGTCAGCCCAGGACCTGGCTAAAGTTTCCTCCAAAACTGCGGTGGCCAAAGCGTGGCCCAGGAGCTCGGAGTCCCCAGCTAAGGGTTGGGGGCAAGGGGTGGAGCTGGCCCCAGGGCACCAGCCGCAAGGTCACTGCGGAGCTGGACCCCGGGGGCAAACAATCGGTGCCGGGCGAAGAGGCGGCGGCAGACACCCAACCTGTCTCCACACCTGCTCAGCTCCGCGCCGAGCCCCGACACGTGGGAGCCCAGCCGCAGGCTCCCGGGCAGCTGCAGGGACTCGCAGCCTCGCCCGGGCGTGCACCGTCCGCCCGGCCACCGACCAGGAAGGCAGCGGCCCCGGGCAGCCAGGCGGCCTCTTTCATCCTCCGACCTGGGCAGGCGCGGGGAAGGAGTTTGGTTCTCTTCGCACCAACACCTCACCCCCGGCAGCTCCCCACACCTCTACCTTTCCCTGCCACCTCGCACACAGACAGACAAGGGACACAAAGAAAAAAAGAAGAGGGAGGAAAAAAAAAAAAAAAAACTACCGCCCCTCCTGGTCCCATCCTCCAGCTCGGAGCCGGGAGGAAGAAGAGGAAGGAGCGCACCTTCCCTCCTGCTCCCCATCCCGACTCGGTGACCGGGGCAGCAAGGAGCCCCGAAGAGGCCGAGGGGGAAGAGGTAAGACTGGAAGCGGCAGAAACCAGGCGGAGCGAGCGAGCGAGAGCGCGAGAGAGAAGAAAATATCCAACAAAACCACGCTAACGCGCCCCCTACCTGGGTGCAACATACTTTGGAAATAGAAGATGACCAGGATAAAGGATCCCAAGCAAGTGGCCAGCACCATCCGGCAGATTTTGTTCATCCTCATCACTTCCAGCAGCGCCGGCTTCATGGCTTTGTCCTGGCTTCGGGGACCGGGGTGTCCGGGAGGCGCGCCCGGGGCGCAGGAGCGAGGAGCCCGCCGCGCGGACCGGAGCCGGGAGGCGCAGGGCAGGGCTGGGCACGGCTCGCCGGGAGGATCGGGCTGGCTCGGCGGCGGCTCTCGGAGCCCCGGGCCGGGCGGGGGTGTGGAGGGCGCGGGAGTTGGTCTGGAAGTGCCCAGATGCGTGGCCCGCCGGCCGCGCCGCTGCTCCCGCTCGTCGCCTCCCCGCCGCTCCGCCGCCTCCTCCGCTCCCGCGGGCGGCCGCCGCTGCCTGCTCGCGGGCCGGGCGGCCGGGGTGCGAGCGGTGACGGAGCCGCCGCCGCCGCGCTGGCCGCTGTGGCTGTCGGACGGCCCCCTCCCTGCTCTCCAAAGGCTACTTCATTGCGCTCCGGCGATCTATATATTCCGGGGCTGGGCTTTACCAAATGCAACTCGCGGCCCCCGGCGAGGGGAGGGCGCCTGCGGAGAGCCGCGAGCGGGGAGCGAGCCGAGCGCCGGGGCGGAGCGTCGCGCTCCCCCCGCCTCTGCCCGGGATGTGGTCGCGTCCAGCTGTTTCCCGGGGAGTGCGGAGCGCGCCGCTGCTCCCGCAGGGTCCCAAAAGCCCTCAGTCCCCGGCCGGGCCCGGCCGCCGTCTGGAGGTTGTGCCAGCGTTTCCATGACAAAACCCGGAGGGAAAAAAGACGAACAGAATCGCCTCGGTGCTGCCACCCACCCCCGCCCGCGTTAGGAGAGGGAAGTGGCAGGGAGCGGGCTGGGTATCCGAGGGGGCAGCGAGGGAGCTGGTGGCACGCGAGTATCTACAATCCCTGGGCGACCTAGCGGGAAGTTGCCCTAAGCCCCCAGGACGCGAGTGTCCTCCTCCCGACGCTCATAGCTGAACGGTTTCGTTTCTCTTTCCGTCCACAGCCCAGTCTGAGCGTAGTTCTGGAAAGGGGTTAAAGAGGGCTGCCTTGAAGTCAAGGTTAGGAAACTGCATGACCCTCGGGGGTCAGGCGAAGGCTAAGCTTTCCCAGAGACTCCTGTAGACAGAGTCCGGGACGTTCACCCTCAGCCCCGGCCCTCAAGGCAAAAGGGGTTTGTGGATTTTAAAACTCTGGTTCCCCCAAAGGGCAGAGCTTCCTCCAGATTATCTGAGCCGAGAGGATGTAAGATGCTCCTAGGACCTCATCCAAGTCCACCCAACTGCTGGCAAAACCGAGCCTGCCTTAGCATTGACAGGTAGATGGAAAGATGGCGTTGCTTTCTTATGTTGTGCAAAGTGATTTAAAATGTCCAATTCCATGCTTTTAGGTCGTTTAGCAATCGATAAAGTGGACACAGGCAAATAGTGTGGGTGAAAAATGTTATTGCAAAGGCTAATTTTTATGCCTTACTATCAAGTCATTACTAATACTACCTCAATTAATAATGAAACGAGATATCGCACCTTTCATTGTCTCTCACAAAATAGGCATTTGATGAATTCTTATTAAATCTGAATGTAATGGGCCTTATCCTCCCCTCTGTGCAACAGAGACACAACTTGCAGTCAGACAGGGGCAGTGAAAACCACCTGTGCAACGGTCGGTTTCCTCCCCCCAAAGTTCTCCTCCAGCAGTTGCATGGTAGGGAAAGTAACAAAGTCAGCAGCCTTGCCTTTGATTACAGAAGACAATCAATGACAGCACAATATTTACAAAGAAGCCTGTTTGTGCTGTATTAATTTGTACTCACTTGTGAATGAGTTGCTTGCTAAAGGCAGCTGAGCTGAACAAGCTGTAGTCAAAGTCGTTCTCCAGTGAGTGATAGGAGATTAGGGATGGGAGCTGCCCTGTCCCCCCTACCAGCACCAAGACAGGGGACTCCTTGCCCTGAACGTGGCTAGATGAGCACTTGCAGAAACTTTTGGTCTCATCTGGTTTTACAGAGCCAGGGATTTACTCCGAAGTCACCCAACAGGACAAAGACTACACTGCTACCTGTACCAAAGCCTGGACATGCATAAGGCAGTTTGGGAGGTCACAGGGCCAAGGGAGAGGTCAGAAGTCTAATTTCTTGTGGGTTGTGGCGGCCATGGAGTTGGCCCACATGGTGGGAGAGGGTGGGGATCCATGCTTAGCATCCATTTTTACATTCCCACAGTCAGGAATTGGCCCACACATAGGTGAGGAGTAAGGCTTTAACAGGTAAGCTACCACCTCCTCCAAGAAGTCTTTCCTGACTTCTCACCTGAAGTTGCCTCTTCCCTCTTCTATGTTGTGATCACTAGGTCCAAACCCCTCTTGGGCCACTGTACCCACTAGGCTGAACTCCTTCCTGGAGGTACAAGTTGTCTTTGTCTCTGTCTAGCGCCCATAGTGACTGGCACGTGGTAGGTGCAAATAAGTCAGAGATGGAGAGGTGGTGCCTTCTTGGACTAGGAGGTTCAGTTAGGTCACCCTACTGTCGGTGGTAATGGCGGTGGTAATGGTCTGTGATCCTGATGTGCTGTGCACAGTGGGGGTGAGGGGAAAGGTTCTATTTCTTATCTCCTTCATTGCACTACAAATTGCCCAACTGCAAGTAAAGGCATCGCTTTCTTTCTGTTCCTAGCCTGACAAAACTTTGTCACATCTTTCACTCATGCCACATAATATAATAAATATTGACCAGATAAAGGACAGTGTTACTGGTAAGACTGAGGGAAAAGGAGAAGATGTTACACTCGGAACATTGAAAGATCCTATTTCCCTCGTTTCTCTAAATTCCCTTTTGCCCTGCGAGCTTCTGCAAATCCGCGCTGTGCTTGCTGTGGGACCTGGCTCGATTAATTCACTCTCCACCTTCGACAGCACGCAAATGGAACTGGGGCCTGCCTATTTTAAAGCCTGGCATGGCCCTGAAAAACTGGTTGAGGAGAAAGTCCCATTTATGTTGACAATCTCGTAAAATTTATAGCAGGGGAAGAAATAGGTGCAAAATCAGAATTCTGGCTTGTGGGTGCCATGGGCGGTGAAGCGACAGATATTTATGTAGCCCCTCCAATCCGCGCAGGGCGGGCTCTACCTCGTTCCTGTAGATCATGCCTACAATGTACTGTCTTGTTAAGATCTTGCGAAACTGGCAGCCATGCGCCTTTCTGCACTTTGTTGGAGAGAGAGGTGGGCCCAGGGTACTAGCAGACAGAGAGCTCTTTAGCATCCTTGGGGGGAAGGTGGGATGTGTCTTCTGCCAACATCAGCCAGGGGCCCCAGACTGGCTCCTCCGAGGACTGCCTCTGCCCATTTGCATCTCTTTGGCACCTCTAGCACAAAGGACACTCAGTTAACCAGAGCACAGTAAATATTTGTGGAGTTGAATGAAAAACCATTTGCCCACAGCGGGTGGAGATCTTAGGGGACAAATTTGCTACAGGTAGGTAAACCGCAAATACACAAGTGGGTTACTCATGACATGGCTCTGAGAGCAAGCTCTTCCCAGCGGGCTTTTCAGAACCAGGTGGGGAAGGAAGAAAGGAAGAGAGAGGGGGATAGAGAGAAACAGAGAAGAAGGGAAGAGAGAAAGGGGAGAGGGCAGGAGAGGACAGAGGGGGGAAGGGAAGATGAAAGGACGAGGAAGGAAGGAGGGAGGAAGAAGGAAGAGAAGAATAGAAAGGAGGGAGGGAGGAAATACCCACTATCATTCTGTCTCTCTTGCTAGCTACCCTAGGCTGACTCCAGCTCGCTCCAGGTGGCCTCCTGCCACCTCCCTGTCTCCAGGCACAGCCCAAAAATCAGTTCCTGGAGCTGCTTCTCATCCCTTTCAAATACTTATCAACTGGTGTCGCCTGGTCTACTCCCAAACTCCATCTGGGGGACTCGGAAGCCCTCCACTCCTCACTCCCCACCCACCCCAGTGCCCCCACTCCCTGGCAATCCTGGTGGCCGTCCCAGCCCTCAGGGGCCAGGCCATGTTCCAAGCACTCTATGTGTCCTCCCTCAGTATTATCCTCGTTTTACAAAGGGAGAAACTGAGGCCACGAAAGGTGAAATACTGCCCCAGGGTCACGCAGCTGGTGTTGGCAGATGTGAAGTTGCGATCACAAAGCCAGAAGCCAGGCAGGTTCGGTGGCCCCAGGGCCCCAGCTCCTGAACCCATGTCGGCTGTGTGCTCAGACAGGCCAGGTGGGCCTGTGTGTCCTGGGGCAGGTCGCTTCACCTCTCTGAACTCCACTTTCTGGAGCTGCCTTGCTGGACATGGGAGAGGATGACATGGACTCAGTGGCTGCTGGGGGCCTTCACTGTGATTTTTTTCTTTTTACCCCTGCCAGCCCCTCCTGTAGCCTGTGGCCCACCTACCAGGTCCTGCAGCTCTTTCTACTGGGCTCTCCAGGCCCCTTGCCTGTCCCTTGCCACTCCCCATTTACAACATTAGCATTTCCTGAGCATACTTAGACATTCATGGCATGGTAATTTATTGAAATATTCATTTGCGTTTGTTCTCCTGGTACTTTTCACTTCTCCTTTCCCCCTCCACTTCCAGCAGGCTTTGTGCTACCTTGCCTGCGGGATTTGATGAAGGCTTTCTGGGAGAAAAAATTTACACCATAGGAAAGATAACGACAGGGAGATTTGTCGAGGGAAGTGTGAGTGTCCTGCCACCTTTGCCCTGGGAGGCACCACAGGAGGTTGGAGCCCAGTTCAGTGGCCTTAGTGTGACCAGGGATTCCAGTCCCCTAAACATGGTGCAAAAGTCGCAGGACCACTGACCTGAGGGAGCTTCCAGGACAGAGACAAGCAGATGCCTTGGAGGTGGCCGTGTGACCACGATGGCTGAGGGCCACCCAGGCTTTTGTGCCAGGGCCACATTAAGATGCTGAGAACCTCTGAGCACTGGGAACCTTACAATGCACCACTGCCATTTGTAATTCAAGACAGAAATAACACTAAAGCAGAAAGTACATGTTAAAAGAGCAACAAAGTTCAGATTTTTTTTCTGATGTTTTTTCTCCCAGCTCTTTGTACGTATAATATACATAAATAAAATCTATTCAAAGTATGCAGTTTGCTGAGTTTTGGCAATTGTATACAAGTGTATACAAACCCCCTTCCCTCTTGCCCCTTTGTGTTGATCCCTGGCCCAGACCCTGGCCCCAGGCAACCACTGATCATCTTGCTTTCACTATAGTTTTGCCTTTTCTAGAATTTCTTATAAGTGGAATCACACTGTATGTAGCCTGTCATGTCTGGCTTCTTTGACTTAGCAAAGTTATTTTGAAATTCATTCATTTTGCTGCAGGCATCAATATTTATATCCTTTTTATGGCTGAACAGTGTTCCATAGCATGGATTTATCACAACTCATTTATTCATCGGTTGATGGACATTTGCACTGTTTCCAGTTTTTAGCTATGATGAAAAATCATGCTATGAACATTTGCATACAAGTCTTTTTATGGACATACAGTTTATCTTGTGTAAATACCTAGGACACTTTATAAGACACTGCCTAACTCTTATCCAAGTAGCTGTACCCTTTTGTATTCCCACCAGCAAGATAAGAGAGTCCCATAGCCTCACCAGCACTTGGTGTTGTCAGTCTTTTTAATTTTAGCCATTCCACTGAGCGTGAAGTGGTATCTCATCGTAGTTTTAATTATATTCCCCTACCGACTGGTGATGCCGAGTGTCTTTTCACGTGTTTGTTAATCATTCACAAACTCCTTTATGAAATGGCTATTCAAATCATTTGCCCATTTTTCATCCATACAGACATCAAGTTGTTCCAGCACCATTTTATATTATTATTATTGTATCCCATGTTGTACAGTTAAAGTATGCCACATCGGGATTTAATCCTCATAGGCAAGGCCAGAATGTTCTATATTGTTCTACCATCTGTGTTGCTCCATGAGTTAAAAAGGAATAAAAAAAGCACATCTACCTGGTTGGTCCACTGAGAAACATGAGATCCCATCATTGCAAAACCTCAGTGGGTCCGTGTTATTTTATTCATTAAGGACCTGACTGAATAATCGAAGAAATGCAAATTATAACAGCGCTCATCACAGTTCACAGTTATGACTCGTCTGATGACTCTTTCCCCTGCTGGTCTCTGAGCCCTGTGAGGGGATGCTGGGACGAAGTCTGTATGGCCAGGGATTAACACGGCACAGTCTAACAACACGTATTAACCGAATGATATCATTTCACCTAGAATCTCAGCAATGAATGTAAAATAGTGACAGTAGCCAGTGCTAGGAAGGGCACGGGGGAAAGAGAACCCTTATAAACTGATGGTGGAAGGAGGTATACATTGATACAACTTTTATAACCTTTCTGGAAAGTGGTCCAGCAATAACTTGACTAAAATCACTAAGTTATTGATTGATAGAACTGAAGCATTCATGTACCTAGCTGTGCTAAAAATAACCTAACTGTTCAACAGTAAGGATTTGGTTAAACAAATTATAAATCCTTCGTTCAATGGAACACTCTACGGCCACTAAAAAGGATAATGATAATAATAATCTGGGAAGGTAATAAAATACAATATGTATATATGCTTCTTTTTTTGCATAAATAAGTAAACATACTTATATTTATATACAAATATATACACATTTTATACAACAAAGTATTAATTGTAGTATTGCTGAATAGTAAGCCTTTTTAATTGATTTACTATATTGTCTAAGTATTTTTAAAAGAGTATATGTTGTTTTTAAAAAGGAAAAATCTATAGCTATTTTCATTTTCAGAAGGAAAAAACATTATGTTTAATAAAAGAAACTTAAATCATCAAAACCCAATTTAAGCCCCTACTTCTTCCATGAAGCCTCCCCTAATTATTTCAACCTACAGAGTTACCTTTCTGCTTGTAAGAAATTAAGCCACTCCTCTGTAATTCAGCCCTTCCACACTGTCATTTACAGTTGTAGAGTCATTTTGTGAGCTGTGCCCTCTTTCCTTGGCCGCACTACGTGAGCTCATGCAGGTTGTTTGCCGGGACCTGCAATCACAGAACCTGGTGCAACCCTGGCCACACGGTGGATCACCCACAAGTACTTGCAGATTAATTCCCTGATCCATTGGCATGGCCTCTTACTGCACACGTGCTGTACGGTAGACTCTAGCAAGCATCCCACATACAGCACCACTGATCATCATGCCAATCACACAAGGACAGTATCGGTATCCCCTTACACAGATGGCAAAACTGAGCCTCAGAAAGATCAAGGGACTTGATGACATCAACACAGCTGTGAAGTGCCAGAGGTAGGATTTCAACTAAGGGTATAGGGCACCACGGCCCATGCTTAGGAGAGTATGGACCATACTTCTGCGTCCTACAGATATCTAGCTAAGCACCTTCTCCAGACCTCTCCAAATCCACCCTTAAAGGAACGTGGGGGCAGAGGCCAGAGAAGTTCAGGGGAGTTGCGAGTGGCAACAAGGAGTTGATGGAGAACTTTCCCACCGGGCAGCTGGGCTCTCCCTGCATTTGCCCTCAGATTTGATCACTTTTGGAGACCTTCCTTCATGCAGGTCAAATCTTTCTAAAGCCCTCTGTCCCCCTGCTCTCCTTCCCCACAAATGGTCGTGTAGAAGGAAGGATAAGATGAGCCTGTGTCAATGATGGCAGCAAACAATTCTCACCTTTGTCTTGCCTCTTAGAGTTGTTTGTAGCTCTCTCTGCAAATGAAAGGGCTCTCTATAAACCTGCTGACCCAAAGTACTGTGAGGTGGCAGGGAGTCCAAAAAGAGGAATTATCTAAGTATTCAGTGTTACAGATTTTTTTCCCCTAAAACAATCCCTTGTGTTATGTGGGCAGACTGAGAAATGTTTGTTAAATATTTGTAGACTATTTAAGAATGTAACTCTAGCATATTTAAGGATGTGGCTCTAGAATGTAACTCCTATACATCAAAGGAAAATGATGAGTCTAGCAAATTTTGCAAAGATTTTCATTAAATTTCATACATTTCCCATGATGCTGAAACCACCCATATGTTGCTGGTAGAAGCAACTGGAACAATCTCTTTGAAGTACACTTTCAAAGTCCTTTATCCCAGCAACAGGGCTGGGGCCCCACAGTGTGGTTCCTGGGAGAGTGGGCTTTGGAGCCAGGCAGACGTGAATTTGCCTTTGGTGAGTCACATAACATTACAGCCTCAGTTTCCTCATCTGTAAGATGGGCATAATGATACACACTTTCAGATTTGTTGTGAGGACAACACAGACCCCAGTCAGACCAATCAGAGGCACCCACGGCGCAGGTTGAGACAGGAGCTGGTGATGCAAAGACGCAGAACTGGCAGAGAATCCACTTTAGTGGTGGCGGCAGCGAAATCCAATGACGGTGGCCATGGTGGCCTCCCTGGACTGTTTGTGTGCTGTGATGTCAGCTACTGCCGACCTCCCTTCTTCCTGCGATTTTTGAGCTATTTCCCAGCCTTCCTAGCATTTCTCTGAGTTAACCTATGACCCTTTCAATAAATTCCTTTTTTGCTGAAATCGTAGTTTCTGTTGCTTGCAGCTAAGAACCCTGAATGTACAGATTGCAAGGTATGGATGAAGAAGCAGAACCTATAGCTGGGCTGCCATTGTCTCGGGGGATCTGGCCTATTTTCCTTCCTTTTATGGCCTCTTGCTACCAGGCAGGAAGTTAAAAATGGAAGATAATCAAAGGCCAGTCAAGGGAGGGTATCATTCTGCTACCAAAAATATCTTTGTTTTTCTAGGAGCGTTGCGACCCAGCCCAAATCTGATGGGAGTTGGGCTAAGAGGTGGACCAGCAGCCAGAAGGCCTGTGCCCGAGTCTCAGCACACCTCCCCCTGGCTGTGCGACTGTCCTGGACTGAACTGTGTCCTCCCCAAAAGCCCTAACCCTCCACGCGACTGTATTTGGAGATAGGGCCTTTCAGGAGGTAATTAAGGTTGAGTGAAGGTTGAGTCGTGAGGGTAAGGCCCTGATCCAAGAGGACTGGTGTCCTTATAAAAAGAGGAAGAGACGCCAGAGATCTCGTTCTCCTCGTGTGCCCAGAAGAAAGGCCACGTGAGGACACAGCGAGAAGGCAGCCATCTATAAGCCTCACCAGAAGCCAACCCTGCAGCACCTTGATTTTGGACTTCCTGTTTCCAGAACAGTGAGAACATAAATGTCTGTTGTTTGAGCCACCAATTCTACAGTATTATGTTACGGCAGCCCAAGCAGACTGATACAGTGACCGCAGGAAAATCACTTTGTAGAGGATGCTCATCGTGTTGAGTCCTTCCCACTCAAGGTAGGAACCAGAACTGGCTCCCCCAGTGTCCCTTGCAGCTAGCGTGGGCATGCGCCCAGGCTCCGCCACGCAGACCCGCATGCTGTGTGGCCAGGGTGGTGGCGGAGGAGTCCAGCTCTTGGAGCAGCTGCGAGGAGTTTACAGGAACCAGCCCCAGCTTCATCCATATGAGCTGTCAAAAATTGCCACAGACTTAGTGGCTTAAAACAACAGAAATATATTCTCCCACTGTTCTGGAGGCCAGAAGCCTGAAGTCACGGTGTTGGCAGGGCCATGTGCCTTCCAAACGCTCGAGGGATCTTTCCCTGTCTCCTCTGGCTTTTGGGGGCTCCCAGCATTCCTTGGCTTATGGCCAGGTCACCCGAATCTCTGCCTTCTCCGTTTTCACACAGCTTTCTCTGCGTCTGTGTCTTCCCTCCTCTTCTGTCTCTTATAACGACACTTGTTATTGGATGTAAGGGCCACCCAGATAATCCAGGACAATCTCTTCTCAAGATCCTTAATTATATCTGCAAAGACGCTTTTCCAAATAAGGTCCCATTCACAGGTTCCAGGGGTCTGACGTGGACATATCTTTTTTGGGGGGATGCAGCATTCAGCCCACTACAGATAGTAATAGTATTAATGATAGCGATGTTTTTACGGCAACAGCCCCTGGAGCTCTTGCTTTCAGTGAGTAGGCACGGACCTGCCACCTAAGATCCTTTAACATATTCCTGTTCCTCTTACGTTAGCAGAGTATTTGCCTTTAACCAAGAACTCTGACTGACATATACTTGGCTTTCCAAGACTCACTTCTCCAACTGGAAAATGCAAGGGCTGGACGAGGGAAGCCTTAACATCCCTTCTTGTTCTGACTTTTGATCGGCTCTAGAATTGTCAGCTGAACTTGGTTCACGGAGATGTGACAAATCAATGCCATCAATATTAGGAACTCATGGAGAGCCTTTTAAATATGGCCTCCACCCAGGTGGGGGGGGGGGTGTCTCTCCAGGCGAAGCTTCTCAAAAAAGAGCAGGTCACACCGCGGGCGGATAAACCACCACCACCTTGGGATGCAGAGCTTATTCTGTGGCGTCAGACTGTTTAATATTCAAGCTGTTAGATAATCTCTTTATGATAACGATAGACCTAGGCTCTGCAAATGAAATTAAGAATGCTGATCGGCAAGGGAAGAGCAGCAAGAACTAATTGCACACAGCAGACTGTGAATTTTCAGAGCCACACGGAAATGGGAGTGACGGTGCTCAGGTGACAGCCTGAGACAGTGAGCTCCAGAGAGCCCCGGTGCCGAGGGGTCAGGGCTCTGATCCCAGCTTGGCCACCAGCCGACCACCTATCTTGGAGCAAGCTATTCCCTTCCCTCGTCTCAAGAGCTGCGTGAGATAAAGCCCGAGAAAGCAACACACCTATGTAAAGGGTTAGGATCTGTTAAGTAAAAATAATTGAAGTAGTAACTCTCAGCAGGACCATTCTATGGGGGAACAAAGGACTCACAGTTCCTCCCTGGTTTTAATTGTAACTTCAGCGCCATTTGGATAAAACTTCAACAAAATCAGTCATCAGATAATCCCATTACATGACCCCTGCCCCTGCCACAATATGAGTCAGCAACATTTGGGTTCAGAACTCCAATCCAACTAGTTTCAACCAAAAGGGACTTTATTGGCTTTTGTAATTGGGATCTTCAAGCTGGCTGGAGACATGAACTAGTTTCAACCAAAAGGGACTTTTTTGGCTCCTGTAATTGGGATCTTCAAGCTGGCTGGAGACATGCGGGGATTCAGGTTTCAAGCAGTGCCTTAAGGACAATGCCTCCCTCCAGCCCTCCCTACGAGGGGCTTCCTTTTGTGTTGTCTTCCCTCTCAGGTGGCTGCCGCCTGATCCAGGCTGTCCTTCAGCTCACCGTCCACTGTGCAAAGAGCTCCCCTCCTTCCTGACAGCCCCCGCAGATGTCTAGAGCTGTATTCCCACGGGCCCTGCTCACCCTTCATCAGCCACAGTGACCAGAGAATGTGGCATTCTCAGTGACCAAGCCCCGAGAGCATGTCCTATCCTGCAGCCAGAAGCGGGGACAGCCCCACCCACATCACACAGACCAAGAGGAGTGCCAGGATGATTACCCCAGAGGCAGCCACCCTTTTCTGCACAGGCGCCCAGAGCCGTGTCTTCCCTATCCCTTCGCTGGTGGCCACCAAGTCACAACAGGTTCTAGGTTTTGCTGGAGGCCACTTGCTCTCTGGATCCCCGCACGTCCCGGGCAGACCGCAGGAAGCCAGGAGGGGTGTGGCAGCCTATCTAGCCAACCGGATACTTCCTTCCACCAATCTACTACCCTGCACTGGATGTGACCACACAGGGACTTCTCTGTCCTCCCCCAGCTACCTATGGAGAAGTTTGGCATGACACTCCCACTGCCCAGTGACCCAAATGCCCCTTGGGCCCTGTCGCCCCTCTGTGGCTTGGTCCCAAGGTTGGGGGAGGGGCTGGGGGGAGGAGGTACAAGAACTCTGGCATTTCAACTCTGCTCACTCTGCCTCCTTCTCTCTTCTCCTTCCCACAGTCAGCTGAGGTAGGAACACGTGGCTCCCCATGTCTTTAAAGCCACAACGTCATATCCAGAGTACAACTCCAGCATCCAGGCAGCTGGTTCTACTGTTGTTAATGTGTTAACACATTATATAACCTAATGGTCACACAATGGGACCGTGGGACCAGAATGGGAGCTGAAGAAGTATGGAAAATCCTTTTCTCTCTTGGCAAATCTTGGCTTGAAATGCTACTTTAAAATCTAAACCCGAGGAATGACCTTTTTTGCTCTAGACAGAAACTTTCTTTCTCTGGGGGAAAAGCCTAGGCTTGGTGCGGATGACTGCAAATGCGAGTGAAATTTCATATCTCCCACATTTCATTCCAGAAACGATGGTTTGCATTTGTATGGTGCTTTCCAGTGTAAACATGCTTTCGTGAACATTATATCCCAACAACTCAGCAATTGGAGTAAGCACGTCCATTATATAGACAAAGAAACTGAGTCAGAGAAGGCTAAATAATGGCAGAGCTTGGACTTGACTTTATATCTTCAGACAAATATATGCTGAGCATATATTACATTCCTCAGTAGACTTAGGAATTTTTTATTATGCTTTCCTTTTTTATTCATTCCCCTTAATAAAATCTACAAATTCTCATAAAGAAATTATATTTACACATGGATTCATAAAAAATTCACAGTTTCAGCTTGGCCATGGAGAATAAAGTTTGTGTTTGTCCATTTGTGTGTAGGTGGGTCAAATGTAAATAACTTCAGCGTTGAACGTTTGGCCAGTGGGAAAAAATTCCCTGAAATCTGGAGCCATTTCATAAATTGATGCCTGTGAAACACTGGCCTAGTAGTTCTCAGAAGTGCCTGCCAGCTCTAATTCCAGGATTTTTCATATGGAATTCACTCAAGGCAGGTGTCTGGACCAGAAATCTCCTTTCCAAGACTGTAATTTCATGTTTCTTAAGTAGTATGAATCCGTCATTAAAACTCTCATTGTTAGGAAAAAATATGTAAGAGTAAATGCTTGAAAGAAAAAAAAACGAAATTGTGCAAATACCAAATACCCAAATTTGGACAAACTAAACAGGTAAAGGAAGGAAAAGTGATAGAAAGAAACTTGGTCTTCCTGAAACGATTCATGAGATGATTTTTTGAAATAGCAAATCTGTCTAGCATGTGTATAATGAAATTTGATTTACCAAAATTCAATTTTTGTCCAAGAGTCTGTGAAAGAGTGAAGCTTACCTATCACGGCAAAGGCAAGGTCATCCCCACCTGGAAGACTGGGTGTTGCTGGTGACTTTCTGTGACTGTGGGGACATTTCAGCCTACACTGGCTTCCAAATTTATCCCTTCAGCTCTGCCTCCTCCCCAACCCCTGAGCTTCAAACTCAAACATTCATCTACCTGCTTGTCTATAGACCCTTTTGGATGTATAATATCATCTCAGTTCGGACATAACCAAAAGATAACTCTTGATTTGCACCTAAATCTTGTTTTTTTGTTTTCTCCCCCTAGTCTTCAACACCTCTCTAAATGGCAACAGCCACCCAACTGCTCAAGCCAGAACCTTAGAAGGCACCCATAATCTCTATGGTGGATATCAATAGCAAACGCAGCTATTGTTCAATTAAGGTGGACAGAGACCCCAAATGACTATGACTTAAACAAAACAGAAATTTATTTTATGTATGTCTTCCTCCTGTAGAGAGGGAGGTAGGTAGTCCAGACTTGTGAATATATCTCCACTCCATGAAGTTCTCAGGGATGTAGACTCCTTCCAGGTCATTGTTCCACCATCCCTGAATGTGGTCTACCTCTTCATGACACAAAATGGCAACTAAAGCACCATCATTGCATCAGGAGTCCAAGCAGTAGTATAGGAGGCATGGAAAAGAGGCAAAGAGCATATACTAGCTATCTTTTAAGAGAGGTAATTTTGCTAACACCTCATTGGCAGAACTTAGTCACATGACTGTATCACCTAACTGCAAGAGAGGCTGGGAGATGTAGTCTTTTATTTTTTTCCCATGTGTTTTGTGTGTGTGTATGGAGACAGAGTGTCACTCGGCATCCTGGGCAGAGTGCAGTGAGGGCGGGTCACCACAAGCCCCTGGTACTGGGCTGTGAGCGATCCTTCTGCCTCAGCCTCCCAGGTAGCTGGGACTACAAGCGCTTGCCAGAGGGCCTGGCTGTGTTTTGTTGGTTTTTGTGTATTTTTTTGCCTTTTTTACTTTTTAGATTTAGAGACGGGGTCTGACTGTGCTCAGGCTGTGTTCAGGCTGGTGTCGAACCCCTGAAGCAGCAGCTATCCGCCTGCCTCGGCCTCCCAGAAAGCTAGGACGACAGGCGTAAGCCACCGCGCCCGGCCGAATTGTACCTGTTTTACAGGCAGTCATACCTGAAATACATGACTATGTGATTAGCTAAAAGTTGGGAGTTTTACTACTGTAGAAGGAGGATAGACCAGATATTGGGGCGGGAGGATGTGGCCAGAAGTTTCTGCCATCTATGGGTTGTGAGGCTCTGTGTTCAGGGGCCCCTGCCAGCTCTTTGACCTCTTCTCCACGACCTTGCTCAACACAATTTAGCCGTGCTGGCCTTTTCTAATGCCTTTTGAATACACCAAGCTTGTTCCAGCCTTAGAGCCTTTGTGTCTGCGGCTGCGGCTCCCTCCTCCTGAGATGTCTTCCAGGCTTGCCCATGGCTAACTTCTCATTACTCCAATCTCAGCTCAGATGTCAGTTCCTCACTGGGGCCTTCCCTAACCACCCTTTCTTTTTTTTTTTTTTTTGAGACAGGGCCTCACTCTGTCTCCCCAGCTAGAGTGCAGTGGCATCATCTTAGCTCATTGCAACCTCAAACTAACTCCTGGGCTAAAATGATCCTCCTGCTTCAGCCTCCAGAGTAGCAGGGACTACAGGTTGCATGCCTGACTAATTTTTCTATTTTCAGTAGAGATGGGGTCTCACTCTTGCTCAGGCTGGTCTCGAACTCCTGGCCTCAGGCAATCCTCCCACCTCAGCCTCCCAGACTGCTAGGATTATACATGTGAGCCACAGTGCCCGGCCCCTGAACACCCTTTCTAAGACAGCATCTCCACACCAGCCAGCTGCAATCACATAACCCTATTTTATTTTCTTCAAAGCACTTCAAAATTACTCTCTGAAAATATCTTTCACTTTTTTTTTTAATGTCTCCCAACTGAAGAACATAAGGTCTATTGGGGCAGGGGCTTCAACTCTCTTGTTTAGGGTGAATTCTTCACATTGGCATAGAGTAGTTAATAAATATATGATAAGTAAATGAATGAACGTATCAATTCATTTATCATCAATAAATTTGAGATTGAACTTATCAATTCATTATTAATATTCCCGAGCTTCCCACACAGAGGAGCTGCTGCTGTCACCGGACAGTTGTTTCTCTGCTGCAAATAAGGAAACAATTCCTTTTCCCTGAGACCCCGTCAGGAGAGATGGGAGAACAGAATTTGGACTTCAAAGGAAGCCGCGTTTGGCTCTGACTTTACTGCCTGAAGCAGGAACTGGCCCTAAACGAACAGGGAAGAGAAAGACCAGCCAGGTTTCTTTAGCCTGTGCTGACATGCTGTCTGGAAGTTTCTGAATTGAGTCTCCAGGGTGGCAGCCACAGCTCCCGGGCAGTGTGGGCTGTGGCGGTCAAGATCACAGTCTTCTTCCTGGTTCTGCCACTTACTGGCTGTGTCGGTGTGGCCTTAGGCAAGTGACTTAAACCCCCGTGCCTCAGTTTCCTCACTGTACATTGATACACATAATGATAGTCCCTCTGTTGCAGGGTGTTGTGATGATTAAATTAATTAAAATATGTAAATTGCTTTTTAAGCTGGATACAGAATAAGTGTTCAGTTAACGAAATCATTACTACAAGATGCTGGGTGTATTTTTTAAGCCTCCCAAATGACCCTGCAAAGGCAGCTGCTGTTCTTCCATGCGACGGATGTGAACACAGAGGCTTGGCAGGCAAGCCTCATCACCCGCTAACATGGCTGAACCCCCTGCAAACCACCTGGAATACGTTCTGGTTTCAGGGACAGGACTACTGTCCTTGGTGAGCTGACTCAGCAGCTATGGCCCGCGTGGCCGCCACACTGGCTTCCGTGGCCACATGGACAACAACAGTTCTCTTTAACTCGTGCTGAGAATCTACCATGAGCCGAGCCCCGGGCCAGGCTCCTGGAGTGTAAAGGTACGGGAAACCCAGCCCCGCCGTGAGGACGCTCACAGGTGACGGGGGAGACAGGTGTACAGGCCAAGCCCCCAGCATCTCAGCAAACAGTGGCCGGTGCCCTGCCAGGGGCTGCATAAGGCTTCTTAGAGCAAAAAGGATGTCAGACTTAAGCCTGGAAGGATGAGTAGGCTAAGCAAAAATATAGGGTGGGGTTGGAGAAGAAGAAGGAGGGAATCTGGGGAGAAAGAGTTTCCCAAAGAAAGGGAACTGAAGGGACAAAGGCACAGATGTGTGGGGCTGGGATCTTTGTGCCATTCCCTGCTAATCTCCTAGGACAGCATCTGGCACGTAGTAGGTGATCAATAAGTACTTGTCAATTGCATAGGGAGGGAGGGACATTGGGTATTATTACTTCCAGAGACAAATGAGACTCAGGGAGGCCAAGTGGTTTTCCTAAGGTCCACAGCGCTGGTAAGTGGTGCATCCAGGACGTGCCTCCAGCACTTATGACTATGAGGTCAATGGGGACAGAAAATAATATTTCCTTAAACCAAACAGTAGAAAGTAGAGCTACCCAAACCAGGGAGGGGACACCCTCTCCCAACAGGGGACTGGACCAATAAAATGTGGTATAGACATGGTGGAATATTATACAGCAAAGAAAATGAAGGAGGCACTGCCCCAGGCAACGACGTGGGTGGCTCTCACAAGCACAGTGTGAAGGAGCAGCAGCAGCCACAGAGACTGCAGTGCATGTTCCGTCCCCGTGGTTTATAAACAGGTGAATTAAGCCACGCTGTGAGAGGTCAGGACAGCAATCACCTTTGGGAAGGAGGAAGGGGTTGGAGGCCGCAGAATCCCCGAGGGGTTTCTGGGGAGGCAGGAAAGCTCTCTTCCTTCACCCGAGGTGCTGCTTACACAGGCGTGGTCACCTGGCATAACTCACCGAGGGCCACACTTACTGGTTTGTTTTTTCCCTATATGCTACATTTTTCTTTAAAAGCTTCGTGTTTGAAGTGGGGGACAGCTATACTTTGCTTTAAATATTCGTTGCAGGATCAGTATTCCAGAAAATGCCTGTGATCATCCAAGTTGAAATTAAATAAGCTAATACCCCCAAAGCACTTAGCGTGGTGTCTGGAACAGAGGACCCTGCTCAATAAACGCTAGCAGTTGCTATAAATATTATTATTATCCTACAAAATCTTTTACTTTCTAAATAGCAGTGGAGAATTTTTTAAAAGCACATGAAGACTAAAACCCAGCTTCAGAGCCAAGAGTCCACCTTAAAAGAAGGGAGGGACGGTACAAAACTAAGGTGAAATCCCTCCCCGCCAGGCCCAGCCAGTGCCAAGGCCACGGGCAAGGCCAAGGCCGTTTTCCCCGCATGGCCGTGTGCCACAGGAGGGCCGAGCTGCCTGCCAAGCTCCAGCGCAGCCCTTCCCTCGTCCATATGGTTTTTCTTTGCCCTTTTTTTTCCATTACTCGCACAAGACACCTTTTTATAACGTGAGGCTTCTGGACTCAGACCCAGTACAGGGATGCATGCTTTTAGGGAAGGCAGAGTAGCCGCTTGAGCTGCCGGCCACGAGTGCCAGGAACACACTGTCATAAAGCTCACCGTGTCCCAGCCCAAGGCCCTTATCACTTGGTGCCATTCTCCAGCCCTTCTCCTCCTCACGGGGCGCCTACACCCCTTCTTGGTCCTGTATCTTCCTGCCAACAACACCCAACCCTGGTCCTACCACCCCCTCACACACTCTGCAGTCATGTGTTCACACACACTCACATGCTCACAGTCACACATGCATTCACATAGCACATGCTCACACCCATTCTCATGCACACTCGCACTCTCACTCATCAAAAACGACTCACAGGCCAGGCGCGGTGGCTCACACCTGTAATTCTAGCACTTCGGGTGAGAGCATCGCTTGAGCTCAGGAGTTCGAGAGCAGCCCGAGCAAGAATGAGATCTGTCTCTACAAAAAAATAGAAAAATAGCTGGGCATGGTGGTGAATGCCTGTAGTCCCAGCTACTCGGGAGGCTGAGGCAGGAGGATTGCTTGAGCCCAGGAGTTAGAGGCTGCAGTGAACTATGACCACGCCACCACACTCCAGCGTGGGCAACAGAATGAGACCCTGTCTCAAAAAAACAAAACAACAACAACAACAACAAAAACTCACAACGAAGAAATGTCCCTTGTCTCCCAGGAGAACCTTGTGAACCCAAAAGTTTCTAAAAACATGGTCCCAGCATCATTCTACATCACAATCATCCGCTATGTGAAAATCTGCATTCTCTTCAGCCAAACCCTAGACCAATGGAAACAGAAGCTGTGGCACTGTGGCCCAGGAACCTGCATTTTAACAAGTCACAGGTGGTTTTTACCCTCGACCGACCTGAGAGCCAGGGATGTTTCTAGAAAAGAGGCAAGAAGGGGGAATGGGTTGCAAGTGCAAACGTTTCTGAGGTAGGGGTGCAGGGGTGGATTCGAGGCCATACCCTTGACCCACAGAAGCCCCCGCTCCGCTCTGGGCACATCAGGGGTGGGTCTGGCTGAACTCCGAGGGGGTGGGTGAGGGGCTGCAGGACTAGAAGGGAGGCAGAGGTTCGGTCTCTTCCTCTTCCTCCTCAGTAGCGGGAACAAAGTCAGCAAAGACTGGGGAAGAGCAGATGTCACCCTCTACAATAAGGGTATTTTCATGATCCTGAGAGCTTTGGAAGGTTCTTTAACACTGGCTCGGTCAATTGTCTATTGCTGATAAGAAAGCAACCCACAATGGAATGGCTAAAATGACAGCCATTCTATCAGAGCTCATAGTTCTATGGGCCGGCCAGCTGGCTCACGTCTGCTGGTCTTAGTTGAAGTCTCTCATGTGGCCTCAGTGAGGTGGCAGCTGGGGCTGGAACATTCAGAATGCCTCTGTCTCTCCAAGTGGCCTCTTCGCACAGGTAGCTCAGGCTTCCTCGTACAGTAGCTGGGTCACAAGACTGAGACTTCCAAGAGAACAGAAGCCCTTCTTCCTCACTCCAGACACAAAGGAATAAACAGTCACATGTCTCTTAACAACAGGTTCACAGTCTAAGAATTGTGTGGTTGGGTGATTTTGTCATTGTGCAAACCTCATAGGGTGCACTTACACAATACTAGATGGTCTAGCCTACTGCACACCGAGGCTGTGTGGTCTAGCCTATTGCTCATAGACTACATGTCTGCAGGGTGTTACTGTACTGAATACTGTAGGGCATGTAGGCAATTATAACACAGTGGGAACTATTTGTGCATCTAAACATATCTAAGCACGGAAAAGGCATGGTAAAAATAAAGCATTATAATCTTCTGGCACCACCATCATATGCGCAGTCTGCTGTTGACCGAAACGTCATGATGTGCTGCATGGCTGCATATTCTACGTGATCACATTATATTAAATTCTAGAAAATGCAAACTGATCTACAGTAGCAGAAAGCAGATCAATGACTGCGTGAGCACGGGAGTAGCAAGTAGAGAGAAATGGATTATACCGGGGCATGAGGAAACTTTTGCAGGTGAATAGGTATATTCATTATTTTGATTCTTGTGGTGGTTTCACAGATGTGAAAATACATCAAAACTCATTAATCATGTAGTATTGCATGTCAGTTATACCTCAATAAAGCTATAATGAAAAGAAAAGAATATTATGCAAAATAAAATAATTGAAAATACATATTGGCCTTTACTTGTTTGGGGCACCTCTTTCCAGCAGAAAAAGTATTCTTACATTTCATCATTTACATATCTTGCAAATACTACACCAAGACATGTGTTGGTGAAATCCGTTGACATACCAACCTGGACAGAGAAGCTATTGTTTTTCCGCTTACTGCAACTAACCTCTTCAGCACCACGCGACATGTCATCAATATGTTGACTTATACTGTATTTTCCGGGAGTAAAACCTTTTCAATGCCTCATACTGCATCTTGTGCTGGCAGCTGATTCACTAACATTTTACTGGCATTATTAGGTTCTTACCAACTGTGTGGCCTTTTCATTTCTGGGCAATAAATTCTGCTACTAGACAACTTGCCTCCTGTGCCTGAGTGTGACTTTTTAACAAAAAGCTTTGTGCTCTTTCTTTGAGATTCCAGCGGCCATTTAAAATAACCTCTTCCCTTATCGAATGGCTGGGGCCTGTAGGTCAGGGTCCTTTCAGTGGGCCGTTGCTGCACCTGCGAGCTGTTTGCCGCAGAGACACACGGTGGGATGGGACCGTGTGGACCACCAGCCTGCAGAAAGCTCATTGGTGAGCAGCTTCATCACAAGGAACAGCTTCTCTGTGTCCTGCAGATTGTTGCCGTAGGCAGTTCAGGCTGCTATCACAAAAATACCATAGACTGGGGGGCTTGAACAGCATTTATTTGTCAAAGTTCTGGGGGTTGGATGTCTGAGATCAGGGTGCCAGCATGTATAGGTTCTCAGTAAGGGCCCCCATTCCTGGCTTGCAGATGGCCACCTTCTTGCTGCGGCCTCATATGAGACACAGAGAGAGAGAGAGAGACAGAGAGAGAGAGATCACCTCTCTCGGTGTCTCTTCTTATAAGGGCACTAATCCCATTCATGAGGGTGTCACCCTTATGAGCTAATCACCTCTCAGAGGCCCCACCTCCAAATACTGTCACATTGGGGGTTAGGGCTTCACCACACAGACTGGGGAGATCACAAGCATTCAGTCCACAGCAATTGTAATTCCCATCCCTGACTTCCGTCTCAGGTCCTGCGTGTGATTCTTTGTCATCGATCTTACCAGGACTGTCCGTGGGTCTAGTCCCGGAACCTTCCTTCGCTTTCTGCCTCAGCTTCAAAACACACCATGTGACCCTCAAAAGAGATTGTAAAACACAAACGTTAATAAAATACAGCACAGGCGGCCATAATATGTTACTGAACAAGAAAATTGAACAAACACAAAACTTCACAATACGATTCTCTTCTCACCTACACAGTCTGTTTTGCAGTGTTTACTACGACAGCTATGGGGAGAGCAGCCGAGTCACGGTGGGTGAAAATTCCTTTGTCGGTCTTGAAATTTCTCTCTGATTTTATAATACTCCAGTAGAGCTTGTTTGCTCCTGCAAGCCAGTCCTCAGCGAGGAAGGGGAGGCTGGGGCAGGTCAGGTGGGAGGGAAAGGCTGATGCTATAATTTGGAATTTGCTGCTCATCGACAGCCTCCCAGTGGGAGTCGATGGACTTAACTGAGAGTGAAGTCCAGGGAACGCACGCAGCCCTGTGCAGTGCCGCTGGGGCTGCCACGGTGAGTTTAGGCATCAGCCTGGCTAGGCCACAGTCCCCAGTAATTCAACCAAATATTAATCCTGCCGTCACTGTGAAGCCATTTTATAGATGTGATTAAAGTCTATTATCAGTTTACTTTGAAGGAGGAAGATTATGCTGGACGAGCCCGCTGGGCCTGACTCCACCAGCGGAAAGGCTGTAGGGGCAGAACCGAGGCTTCCCTGCGGAAGAGGAAATCCTGCCCACGGCCTGTAGCTTCACATCCTATTGCAGCTTCAGCTCGGGCTCCCGGGCTTCCTTCCCTGGGCCCGCGCTGCTCGGACTTGCCTGGACAGTCCCCACTGTGGCTTAAGCCAATGCCTTGCAATGGATAGAACCTGCTGGTTCTGTTTCTCCACTTTAACCATGGCTGATTCAGGGGCTAAAGGGCCTTTAACAAAATTGCAAACAGGGCTGCCCTGTCGAGGTCCTCTATTGGAAACGCTCGCTTAGTGCAACATATAAAACCCTCAAATATGACACAGGCTTTCCCCAACCACTGTCTCTCACAGAACCAGGTCTGCAGAAGCTGAGTTTAGAAACTCCGGGTCAATGTCTTAGTTCTGGACCACTCATGGCCTTTGTTCTCCATTCAGAGCCCAAGTTCCTTCTGCCAGGGCTCCCCCTCTGCTGTTCACTTCTTCATCTGAGCTGTCTGAAATAAGCATCCCTCCTGGTTCAGCATGGTCGCTGGGCCCTCCTTCCCCGCTGACCTGTTCCTCCCAGCCTTGAAAGCCAGTCCCAAGAAGCTATCCTTGGACCCAAGTAGAAAACAAAGCTCTCCTTTCCGCATGTGGAAAATAAAGATAATGATTCTTTTCCTAGCCAACTTCACAGGACTGTCATGAATCAAACGTGATAAAGGATTACTTTGAAAATGTAAAGTCATAAAGATAGATGGATCATCATTATCTTTGTAATCATCCTAATTATTATTATTACTGTACTAAAGCCACCAATTATTCTCTTCCTGCCCACACCCCTCTTCTAAGAGAATTTGCCTTCATCTACAAACCAAGGTGGTGTTAAGCCACTACATTTGTGCCAGGTCGTGTAGAGAAGAAAAAATTACTGAAAACTTTGGATTTCTTTAAGAACTGGCTATAGGTCTGCACTCAGGATCCTTGAAGAAGTTACACTGGTTAAGGTTCTTGGGTTGTAAATTTCAGAAAACTCAACCATGCTGAGTTAAGAAAAATAACTTATCGATCCCATAAGCTGAAAATTCATAGTTGGCTCACACCACTAATGACTACATAGTGCTAGAGGTCACAGCCTCTAGCTGTGAGGGAGAGAGGGAGAGACAGAAAGGGAGAGAATGTAAACATTGGAAGGGAAAAGATAAAACTATCCTCATTTACCTAGAAAAACTAACAGGATCAACAGACAAATTATTAGAACTTAGAAACAGCACTGCCAGATACAAGATTAGCCCATAAAAACGAATATCATTTTTCTCCACTAGCAATAAAGCAATTGAAAAAAAATAACTATAAGACACACATTTTAATGTTTCTAAAATTGAGATGCATCTTACAGTGATGGCATCTTATATTTGAATAAATACAGAATAGGAAATAAGACACCATTCATGATAGCCATAGATATTTTAAAGTGCCTTGGAAATAACAAAGAATACAGAAGCCCTCCAAAGAGAAAACTTTAAAATTCTGATGCAGGAAACAGAAGATGATCCCAATGAATGAAGTGATGTTCAATGTTCCTGATGGGTTGCTTTAATATTACAAAGTTGCCCCTTCTCCTTACACTAACCTATAAATTCAATGCAATCTCTATAAAAATTCCATATGGATTTTTTAGAGGAAATCAGTAATCTAAAATTCTATAGAAATTTAAGACCTTAAATGAAAGATAAATGTATACAGTTAATAAAAGAAAATGTAGAAGAATATCATTGTGACATGGGCCAGTGTTTTGTATCCTTTTTAAATTATCACCTAAAACTCCTAAAAACTCCTGAGGAGTTTTGTTCAAGATTTCTTTTCCCCCTAAATGTAACCTCCCCCAGTGGGGGATTTTAATACCACAGTTATTCTGATTTTCTGATTATACGTTTATGCATATCTGTGTTTATACATAGAAAGAGTCAAGTTTTTTTCCATCTCCCAAGAACCAATATTCACCCTTTTGGAGGAAATATCACCCCCATCCCCAGTGGCTGAGAATGTATGTATGCATGCGTAAGAGTATAGAAGAACTTTTTTTTAGAACAAATCCCTAAGCACAAACCATAAGACAAAAGATTGATAAATGTGATTTCTATATTAGTTTCCTTATTGTTGTCACACAAATGACGGCAAATTTATCAACTTTCATTTATTATCTCACAGTTCCCCAGGTCCGAAGTCCGGTGGACTCAGCTGGGCACTTCGTCGAGGCTCTCAGCCATGTCCACAAGCCTGGGCTCTTATACTGAGGCTTTGGAGGAGATTCTGCTTCCAGGCTCAGTCAGGGTATTGGCCAAATTCAGTTCCAGGCAATTGTGGGACCGAGGTCCCCGTTTCCTTGCTGGCTGCCAGTCCAGGGGTCCTTCTCAGCTTCGAGGGGCCAAAGCCATTCCTTGGTTCCTGGCCCCCTTCCTCAGTCTTTCAAGCCGGCGACACCTGCTCAAGTCTATCTCACGACTGGAATCTCTGATTACTCTTTTTCCTTCATTTCTCCTCCTCCATCGATCTGATGCCAGCTGGAGAAATTTCTCTGCTTTTAAGGTATCAAGTGGTTAGATCGGGTCCGCCCAGATAATCCAGGACGATCTCTCTCTTCTACAGTCCAGAACCTTCTTTGCAAAGTCCCTTCTCCGCCATACCTAGTCAGTGTTTGATTAATCAGGGGACAGGAATCTGGAGGAGACATCTTTAGAACTCTGCAGACCAGAATTACATTAAAATTAAGGATCTCTGACCCACAAAGGACAATGTGGACAGAGTTAACAGGCAGATGAAAGAAAAGGGGAAATATTTTTCATTTCTAAAACCAACAAGGAGTTATTAATAATCCTTATACTATATAAGGAACCCTGATGACCCACAAGAAGAAAGCAACCCCAGTAAGGAAATGAGTGCCAAACACGAATAGGCAGTTTATCGAAACAGTCACCCAAAATGCTTACAGGTACGCGAAGAGATGTGCAAAGTCGTTAGTAATCATGACTATTTTTAAAACATGAGATATTATCTTTATTATTTGACTAGCAAAAATTAGAAAGCTGGACAATGCTTAGTGCTGGTGGCAAACAGAGACACAGGCACCTTCGGGCACTGCCACTGGGAGTGTAGATTAGGGCCTCTATTACCCAGAGACACCAGCATTGCTTAGCCTGATTAAGTACCCCGCAGAATCCAGCAATCCCACTGCTAGTGCTGTGAACCGAAGAAATCCTCACATAGCTCATACAGCATAGTCATCGCAGTCTGTGCATTTTGTGGTGGTGGCGGCGGGGGTGGGGGTAGATGGATGTGTAAAATACGGTAAATATACATGGAGAAGTATCCAAGAATGAGAAGCAATGGAAAAAAAGATGTTACCCATAGCAACGTGTTTAGTCCTCCAAGACATGGTGCTCAGTGAAAAAAGTAAAAGAAAGAAGATAGAGTACAAAAAAAAAAAAAATCAAATGCGTAAAATAAAAATATGTACGACTACTGCACACAAACACAAACTGACATATTAAACACAGATTGCTCAAGGGAAGAGCTGGGGAGGGAGAAAGCTGTAGGAGCTGTTGGGGGTGAGATTTTGCACACGGCGCCGTGATCGGGGATTATGATGAACTCAGCCTTCTCCGTGGAGGGCCTTGGGCAGGGATGGCTTCAGGCACAGCTTCATCCAGGCCTCAGGCGATGTCCCCAGCTCCAAATCTCTGCCCTGTGTCCTCTGGGGTGGGCGCTAGCCTCAGTCTGGCTTGGGCAGAAGTGAAACTTGACTAGCTGCAATTTTCAAGGCAAACGTGAGTTCTGCTCAATAGATGGTTCCTATTTTCTAGGTCATACCCAGACTTGTGGTGGAAAATATAACATTTATGCGTGGCCTTTCCTGCCTCAGTAATTTTAGCCCCGTGAACCCATTTGAATGTGGTTCCCTAAGGTGTCTGGCATGTCATTTTGAACAGCTGTGGCCACTCTGTCTCAGAACTAACAGTACAAACGCGAATCTGCAGGTGAAAACACCTTCGCCCACCAGAGATCCACCCTGCATGGGACACGTCCTACTTAAAGGACGCGAGGTCAGCTCGGTTAGCTGTTTTTCCAGCAAGTGGGGGGAGAGGAAAGAATGAAAGTCCATTCCACGAGGACTCTGGCTTAGTCAGAATTAAAGCGTTAATGAAAGCTTTGCTCTACCGGTGCGATTCTCACTAGTGGTGGTGGTGTGGGAAGGTCACACTCCGGGCCCCTTCGAAAGTGATTTACCCTCTTGCAGCGTTGGGAGAGGACCAGGACATCCCTGGCTCTGTCCTACCCTTCATCATCTACTCTGCAGCTTGCTGGCAGCATCGTTGTCCTTGATGGTTGCATTAGTGTGCTAGGCCTGCCAAGACAAATGACTGCAAACTGGGTGGCTTAAAACAACAGAAATTTGTTCTCTCCCCATGCTGGAGGCTCTGAGTCTGAAATCAAGGTGTCAGCAGACTTGTCACCTCCCGAAGGCTCTAAGGGAGGATCTGTCCCATGTCTCTCTCCCAGCAAGCCTGGGCCTTCCTGGGCTATAGCTGTGTCCCTCAACCTGCTCCATCTCCTCATGGCCTCCTCTGTGTGTGTCCCTGTGTCTTCTTCTCTTCTTACAGGACACCGAGCATTGCGTTGGAGGCCCACCCTGACCCAGAGGGACTGCTCCTTAACTTACATCTATGAAGAGCCTATTTTCAAACAAAGTCACATTCTGAGGTCCCAGGTGGACATGAATTTTGGGATTTTTTGGGGGGTGGGGGAAACTACAACCCGCAACAGTGGGCTGGCCCTGCATTTGCTGTTAGCAGGTGAATTGGTCTAATGCACAGTGGGGGTGGGCACAGGTAACAAGCTTATTGATAATAAGCCACTGGGTCAGACAGACCCAGGCCACACACATCCAATATCACGTCTCCGGAAGAGAGTTCCGGCAATCTCTGCCTCTGCAGGCAGCAGCACGCCTGTGCTCCAGAGGGAAGAAACTGCAAAGAGCCGCAGCTTGTTTTGAAGCCCCTTCCAGCCCTGAGTCCTCTGGGTGCATCTAGCCACCCACCCGAAAGCAGTCAGCATTCCCTAGCTTCCCCGGGTGGCCATTTGCTGCTTAATTATGCGGCTGCCAACCCCGGGTGGCGTGTGAGCAGAATTTGTAACCAAACCCCACCCTGCCACGGAGAGGCGTATCCAAGGAGACTGACAGGTAGATATGAACGTTATAAATTAAGATCCTGACGCCTGTTTCCCCGGAAGGGGCGCCTGTGGTCCTCTCTCAGCAGACTTGTTAGGGATGTCATCGAAACTCAGGTGGCACCTGAATGAGAACATCACCCCGTGAGATTCCAGAACTTGGTAGGAAATTATCCCCCTCTCCTGGAAACCCAATTCCAGCTCCCTGCTCCGGATTGGGCCTAGAAGGGGGGAGGGGAGGAGATCAATACTGCCACAGAGTGATCTCTGGAATCTTCCTTCCCATGGAGTGTCACAAAGGCTGTGTCAATACCTGTGGCCAGTTCAGCCATCTAAGTGTAGTGGCTGTTCTTTCTTGCATCTGCTTACTTTCCAGTTGGCTGTTGCAACATGGTGCAAATGCACGTGAGGCGTTAGGCATTTGGGAAGGAGTCCTCTGCCCCTGCCTTTTTGAAGCGCTTCCCAAGCTTTAAAGTGATGTTGGTGAAAGGCTCAGGAGTCCTTTAAGCAGTAGACTGTTCCCTTTCTCTACATCCCAATGGTTTACTCAGTCATTCCCCGAATCATTTTTGAGCCCTGTTTTTGGTTATCTGTTGCTGCATAACCAATCACCCCAAACTCAGCATCTTAGGCAATGATAATCATTTTGTTTGTTCTCAGGCCTGCAATTTCAGCAGGGCTGGCTGGGCAGCTTGTCTCTGCCCCACTGCCCATCAGTGGGGACAGCTTGCCTGGGGTGGAGGGGCTACATCAAGGTGGCTCCCACAGCTGCCAGAGGGGTGCTGGCTGTTCTGCTCCATGCAGCCTCTCCTTGGGCAGCCTGGGCTTCCTCAGGCCATGGTGGCTGGGTTTTCAGGGTGAGTATTCCAGAAGATAGGAAGGAAAAGTTGCCAGTTTCTTAAGGCCTAGGCCCCAAAACTGGCACAATGTCACTTCCATAATATCTATCACCCAAGCTATCTCATAGTCCAGATCGGAGAGAGGGGACATAGATTCTGCTTCTCAGTGGGAGGAGTAGCCACTATAAGTACCTACTGTGCACCAAGCACTGGCAAGTGGGAATAATAGCCAACATGTACCGAGCACTAGCCACGTACCAGCATACACGTGCTATCTCATTTAAACCTTAACAAATTATGACACAGTATGGAACAATGGGCCACCAAAGATGCCCACATGCCAATTCCTGGAGCCTGTAGTGGTGTCACGTTACCCGTGAATGTCATATTACATGGAAATTAATGGGAATTTAAGTTGCAGATGGATTAAGGTTAATTGGCTTCCTTTGAAACAAGGAGATTATCTGGATTATCTAGATGGGCCCAATGTAATCACAGGGGTCCCCCAAAATAGAAAAAAGAGAAGAGTCAGAGAAGGAGGTGTGACGATGAAGCAAGGTGGCAGTGATGTGACGTGAGAAGGACCTGACCCACCCAGGCTGGCTCTGAAGATGGAAGAAAGGAGCCACGAACCAAGGCGCGTGGGCTGCACCTGGGAGCTGGAGGCAGCAAGGAGCCGACCTTCCCTTTCCGCCCCCAGGAGGAACGCAGCCCCGCCTGCCTCTTGATGCTGCTCCGTGAGACCCCTGTCGCACTTCCAAATTACAGAACTGTAAGGTTTCTTAAAAATTTGTGTTGTTTTAAGCCCCTCCATTTGTGGTAGCTAGTTACAGCTGCCACAGGAAGCTAACACACATGGGTGCCATTACCCTCCCCGTTTTACAGATGGGAAAGCCGAGGCCTGGAGAGGGACTCCCAGTGGGTCACACCAAGAGAGGGCAGAGCCAGGGCCAAGGCCCAGGTCTGTCTGATTCCGGCACCCACACTCTCCGTGACCACAGTCCCTGCTTCACAAGGAGTTTCCCAACCCTGTGGGAGAGGAGAGGCCACACGTAAGAAAATCACAACTCAAGGCGGGGAGGGTGCGATGACAGCATCCATCTAAGGTCAGTGGAGACAAAAATGAAAGTGTGGGCCGCCCTCTGTCGTGAGGCCGGGGAAGCCTCACATAGAATGTAACTTAGGGCTCTTTCTATGATGACAGGAAACCTCACAAACTGGTGTGAGCGAGAGAAGGAATGCTATTGCTCCTGTGTGCAAAGTCTAGGGGATGCACCAAGCGGGAATGAGAAGTTCTAGCCGTGCTGTCGGGAGGGAGCCTGCCTTTCCTCATTTCTTGCCTGCTTTCCTGTCGGGCAGGCCAGCCCTGCCCTGGAGACGGCAAAGTTTCCTACCAGCTTCCCCAGAAAAGACAGAATCTTTTACAGCCACCAAAAAAAGACCTAGGATTGGAGCTCATGAGACGAGACTGGGCCGTGTGCCCGTCCCTGGGACAGTCACTGTGGGCAGGAAGCAGAGGGGCTGATTGGCCAGGGCCGCCTGAACCCTGGGAGTCTCCATCCTCTGGTGTGTTTCAGGAGTCGGGGAGACGCGATTCTCCAAAGGAAAGTCATGCTTCAGTCGTCAGAAGAAAGAGGGATGAATAGCTAGTAGGCAGAATCAGGTGTGTCTGTTCCTCTACTTGACCTGCCCACAGAGTCAAATGCAGTATATGATGGTCACGTGTGTGACATTTATGCACCACGAGTGGTAGATAAGCCCTGTCCCTCTCCCCACCCCGATTCGTTGCTAACACAACATGGAACCTAGTAGAAGGCGCAGAGCCTTTTAGCTCAGAGACAGTGGACCGCTCCCCAAATCCCAGGGGATAGTTTGAGATTGGTCTAGACCTGTCCTGGCAACCCTGCTGCACACTCTGCCAGGCATGCTCTCTCCCATCCTCCCTTGCAGCTAAGGGAGACCACATGCTTGGTTCTAGGCAATGAGAAACAAGGAAAAGTCTGTTTCAGGGGCTTCTGGGAAAATGTTTGCTTCCTGATAAAAGTCATGAAAGAAGAGTTCCCTATCACCATCTCTTCCCCACTTCTTGCCTTGAACACAGTGTGCAAGGGCAGGATACTTAGAGCTGCAGCAGCCATTTTGCAACCATGAGGCAACAGGGCTAAGACAAAGAGCAACATGCTGGTAATGACAGTGGGGAGAGACAGAAAGTCTCCATTGAGCTGCCATCCCAACCTGGCACTGCTACCACAAGACAGCTTGCTATGAGAGATAAGTAAATGCTTTATTGCTCCAGCCATTGTTAGGTATTCTATAACATGCAGCCAGACATATCCTGACACGTTATTATAAAAATGAAAGATTGTTACACCCCTAGTCTGTTTTTCCTTAAGGATCACAAGAGACTTTCTAGAAGCTCTCACCAAAAGTGATCTCAGATAGTCCCTCTGCCAGAATTTCAGCAGCTGCCCATTAATATAACTTCTGAAGGCAGGCCGGGCATCTGCAAGTACTGCTGCTAATCTATAAAGCTGTTTTGACAGCTCAGTATACTATATTATTAGCTGCATAAAGCAGGTAAGTTAATTTCCATTCCCTCTGAAATACATGAAGGAACAGGGTATAATTCAGTTCTTTCTGGGTATTAAAGAGAAAATCATAAAGAATATTTTTCAAGTTTTCAGGAGGGTTTCTTTGTTTTTTAATCATGAAAAGCAAAAAGTTTTCTTTTTAAAATGGCAAAGTCACGAAAGTCCAACAATATATTAGCAGGACACTCTTGAAGAATTACAGAATTGTCTGTTGCTAAACAAAAGTCAGAGCTGGGTGGGGTGGCTCTTGCCTGTAGTCCCGGCTACTTGGGAGGCTGAGGGGGAAGGATGGCTTGAGCCTAGGAATTTGAGGGTGTAGTGTGCTATGGTCACCCGTGTGAATAGCCACTGTGCTCCAGCATGGGTGACATAGCGAGACCCCATCAATCAATCAATCAATCAAATGATTATCAAATTAATTGCCATATATCTAGATATCTGTGGGTATCCACAAACTAAATAGGGGATTTAAAGTGATCTTTTGTTTGTTTATTTAGGGGCTTAATTCATTAAATAATAATTAGGTATTCACAAACTATAACAACAATTGCAATAGTTATTTATTGAGTGTATACTCTATATACAGGCATTCTATTCTGGTTAATGTTTTCCATGTATCAACTTATTTAATATCCACACACATCCTAGGAGGTAGATACTATTATTATCCTCATTTTTGCAGATGAACAAACAAGGCTGAAAATGTTAATTGACAAAGTTCACGCAACTCCAATGGGGTGCTGATTGTTAAAAGTTCGAGAATTTTCTAAGTCTGTCGTTAAGCACCAGTAGCTTAAAATTAGTATGGCGAGAACATTACCACCACAGAAATTGGCAAATGTTACAAATCAGGGCTCCCCCTCCCCTCCACCTAGCCCACTACTAGCGTAGCTAATAACTGGTATGATTGAAATATTAATATTTAACAAAATCAATTATATGATCCTATTGATGGAAAATGGTAGACCAGGCATGTTGTTGATAGATTGGGAACTGGGTGGAATTAGTGAACATTCGAGAAATAATAAATCGCCAGACAGATCCAGGTGATGTGGTGTGTATATGTAATAGGCAGATTTTTAAGGACACAACCAGAATTGACTCTTGAGTTTCATTAGATCTTCAAATAGAAAAATGTAAATTCCTCAAAGCTTAATCAGTGTCATGTCCACCAAGACATCTGACTTATGTAAATATCAGAGACTTCAGGGCTGGATAGCGGTAGGATACATGTGCAAGAATGTAACTATTTTAAAGATATTTGCAGATGCCTTCACTTTGATATCATTGAAAAGATTCCACCTAACCGAGCACCCAAACTTAGTCTACTTAAGGGCCCAGTAAACAAGGCTGGTGGCAAGATTTTTTACCGTGTTTAAATATCAGACAATGGATGCGAGAGGGTATGTCATGTGAAGGAAATTCATATTTGAACTAACAAGAAAAAATAAATATCCTTGGCCCTCAGCTCCTATTGGTGGATCATTCCTTGGATCATTCCTTCTCTGATAAGTTTGCAACATTTTTTCTTCTTTTAATTCCCCACCTGGTCATGGTACACGAGGCCAGCAGAAGAAACCATCAATGACAAACCACTTTTAGTCAAGTCGGGCCGGGGACTGTTTTCATCACCATGTGTCAGTGGTTTGTCATTGATGATTTCTTCTGCTGCCCTCGTGTACATGAGGAAGCCACTGGGAATTTCCCGTGTGTGCTCTGCCCCTCCACGTGGGCTACAAGCGCTATCTTGAGCCATGAAAACCCGACAATACTGCAAGTTCTGGTGGAGTTTGTTATTTTACACATGCTGCTAAAAATAAAGCAGCCCTCACCAATGTCTCATCAAGACCAGCCAGCCTGCTGTGCATGCTAGAGGATTCCTTCTCCAGAAGAAATGCAAGAGCATCATCTATGGGAATGACCCATCCTCGGTCAACACAACTTACGATCTCATTGGGAAAAATTACAAAATGCAGGCGAACACATTGACAAGCCCTAGAACTGCAACGTGAGGGGTAGGAGGTTGGCTCTGCAGTCTGAGCAAGGATGGGTGGCATTGAAATTACCCATGAAAGTCCCTTTTAAATTCTCACCAAGTAATCCTAGCACTCGGGGAGGCCAAGGCGGGAGGATCGCTCAAGGTCAGGAGTTCGAAACTAGCCTGAGCAAGAGGGAGACCCCGTCACTACTAAAAATAGAAAGAAATTAATTGACCAACTAAAAATATATAGAAAAAATTAGCCAGGCATGGTGGTGCATGCCTGTCGTCCCAGCTACTCCGGAGGCTGAGGCAGAAGGATTGCTTGAGCCCAGGAGTTTGAGGTTGCTGTGAGCTAGGCTGAAGCCACAGCACTCACTCTAGCCTGGGCAACAGAGTAAGACTCTGTCTCGGAAAAAAAAAAATTCTCACCAAGTACTGTCTACACAGTCCTCTCGCCTCTCTACAGAGGGCTGGCATGGCCAGTTTTCCCTCCAGTATTGGGGCAGATTCCTATTTCTTTGTCCCCAAAGATGAAGCCTCAGGCTTGCACTTAGAAGATGTCGCATACTATGATGTGTCCTTACGCACTTGGAGTGCAGAGCAGGGTGCTCATGCCACACAAGGGGCATGGAAAATACGACTGGGGAACAGCTGGCTCTCTTCTCTCCCTCTGGGATGCAAACTCTGGTTGTTTGCTTTGTCCTGCATAAATACGTGGAACCGCTGCTCACTTTTACCCCCCACACGCTCTGCTTCTCGCTTGCTGCCTTGATCAGGGTACCTTGCTCCACCTTCTTCGCTTGTCTCTCTCCTGCTCAGCTCACGTGCCACCTCCTCCGTGAAGCCTCCCTTGCAAAGCCGGGTTAAGTGACCCTCCTCTCTGTCCCACAGGGTCCTGTGCATCTCCCCATCGCTGTGCCCCAGTTCGAGTGTGTATTCATGCTTCTGCCCCATTCGACGGCGAGCTCCTGAGGACAGTGGCTGTGTCTGACTCGATATCGCCACATATATGAGCATACAGAAAGCGCTGAGTAAACGTTGAATATGTAAACAAATGGTTGCCTTTAAAGGTTGGCTATGATGTAAATAGACTGACAGAGTCGGGAGGGTATTCTGGGCAGGAACAAAACTATGTGCCTGGGACAGAGTAAATTCTCAAAAAACGGTGACTGTTCCTGTTATCACTAGTAATTCCCAGAGAAATGGAAAGACTGGCAAGGCCCCCAAAGCTGTGCTTAGGCTGGAAAATCAGGTCCGGAGAGGGTGTGTTTGAGGAAGAGCAGCTCAGTTGTGGAGAGAGCACACGGGCCATCCCTGAAGTCCCTGCAGACCCCCGACTGGCCTTTGTTGGCACTAGGTGGAGAATCAACTTGCAGGGACCTGGTTACTTTGACCTAAGCCAGTGTGCGGACAGAAACGCCAGTATTTCTCATTCACAGCAGGAATGATAGCACCTTCTGCAGTGTAGACCCATTCTTTTCCCTCAGGTAGTCCTTTGGGAGAGGCTCTAACCTGGGAGAAGCTCACTCAGCATCAGAGTATTGAACTGGAAACATCTGTATCCTAAGTAGGACGGGAGCTCGAGCACCTCACTCTGTGTAGACGGGGAGAACCTCCCCTCAGCCGGCAGGCCAATATTTTGTGTGTGTGTTTTCTCCTCACTTCGCTTTCTGTGAATATCCATGCTTCTTGCACACTTTCTAGAGTCTTCCTTTAGGCATAGTAATGCCTTAATATGATCTTGATTATAGAGGTCTTGATTGTGACTTGGAGTCATTTCCAGGGAAGAAAGACCTTGACTTTGAGTTCCTTGGGGAAACACAGACTTGTCAAAATAATTTCAAACAAGGAAGGGCTGCAGGAGAGGTACCTTGGGGATCAGAAAGAGAGAGAAGAGGGAAAAAGAGCGAAGCCATAGAGGTGGGTGAGATTGAGTAACACTGACCACACCGACTCGGACACCTGGAGGCCTGAAGCCTCACTAGGCAGATAAAGGTTCAAGGGAGGAGACAGATTCCAGGATGCTGTTTTGGCCACAGAATAGGGACTGGTTGGTACGCTAGATTGTGGGTGGAGAGGAAGCTGGAGAAAGTCAATGATAACCCTTCGGCTGCCCGTGCTGAATTCAGCTGCCTCCCAGGGGTGGAAGAATTGGTGACAAAAGTAGGAATTTCCAGAAGATATATTAAAGCTTCCAGCACTAGAAATGCTTGCATCTAAAGCAACTATCTTGTTCACATCTCTATCATTAAAGCATTCATCATCATGAATGCTTTATCCCCCCTGGTGGAAATTGGGAGAGTGAACTGAAAGGTTGCCAAAAGCAGGGGTATAATAAATATTGGCTCTGGGATCAGACAAACCTGGGCTTGAGTCCTCCCCTTATTGGCTTAGAGACCACCACTTCTCTGAGCCTGAAGGACAGGGCCCTGACGGTGGGCGAGGACGGAATTAACAATGGCAAACATTGGAGCACTCACCAGGCACGTGTACTATCCCGGGTGGTTTACATGGACCTTCTATGGAAAGAGCTTGCACAGATAAGGAAACTGAGGCACAGAGCTGTTAGGTGAGTTCCCCAGGGTCACGCAGCTGCACTCCTAACCTCTATCCTATAGACTGTAGATGACTTACAAATGCTAGTGAACAGTAACTATTTACCAAGGCCCATTGCAATGCAGGAGGTTTATCTGTGTCAACTCTAATCCTCACAGCAGTGCCAAGAGGCAGAAGTCATTATCCCCACAGATAATGGGATATTGCACACTTTCTAGAGTCTTCCTTTAGGCATAGTAATGCATTAATATGATCTTGATTATAGAGGTCTTGATTGTGACTTGGAGTCACTTTATAGATTAGGGAACTGACTTCCAGAGAGGCAGGTACAGTGCTGGGAGCAACTGAAGGATTCAAACCCAGCTCTGTCGGACTCCAGATCTCTCCCTTACTCACAGTCCTTTCTGGGGAAAGATCCAGAAGCTAGATATTGAAGACCTCTAGGTTCTAGGTAAGAATTGACTTTCCCTTGTTTAACAGGTATGGAGTTTCAGTTTTGCAAGATACCCTCCTTTTTTGGAGAGAAATGGTGGTTATGGTTATATGACATTATGAATGTATTCAATGCCATTGAACCATACACTTAAAAATGGTTAAGAAGGTCGATTTTATGTAACATGTATTTTAGCACAATAAAAACATTGGGAAAAAATGTGCTTTCCATAACTCCTTTTGCCACTCTGAGAGAAAAAATAATTCTAGCTCCGTCTTGACTTTAAAGGGATGGAGAAAAAAACATGTGTAAATGATGAGGAAAATGGCCTGGCATTTTGAATACTCCCCAAACCTTGGGGACTTTTACATATTCGTGATAACAATGACAATGATGATTTTTAAGTAGCAAAACCCCTTCCCTAGTGTAAAAGAATCAGTGTCCCCAAAAGGCAGAAGCCTGTAGCTAACTACTCAATTATTTGACCTTTGTCTTCTTGAGCAAAGAATGTGGCTGGTGGCATTTTGCCAAATGTTTCCTGTCCAGCAGTGAACTCTCTCTCACCCAGAGCCTGCTGGGCACTTAGAGCCGTGGTTATCACACTCCGGCATAAGACTGTCTGGGAGACCTTGATCAAACACAGATTTCTGGAAGACACATGTCCTCCTAAAGACCTGTACATTAATATTTATAGCAGCTTTATTTATAAAGGTCATAAACTAGAAATACCCTAAATGTCTATCAACAGGTGAATGAATAGGCCAACTCTGGAACATCCTGGAATACGTCTCAGTGATAAAAAAAGAACAAACTACTAATCTATATAATAATATGGATGAATCCCAAAAGCATTAGGACATGCAGAAAGAGCCAGATAAAGTGTGCACCCTGTCTGATAACACTGATAAGAAATTCTAGGACAGTCAGACTAATCTATGATGATGGCATGCAGATCAGTGGTTGCCTTGGGCTAGGGGTGTTAGGAGTAGGCTTGACTGCAAAGGGACACAAGGAAATATTGGGGGGTGAGGGAAAAGTTTTAGGCTTTGATTAGGGTGGTGATTACATGGTTGTATACACTTGTCAAAACTCCTGGAACTGTAAATTCAGAAAGGGTATATTTTATTGCATGTAAATTACACATTAATAAAGTTGATTTAAAAACTAAAAAAGTTTTTTTTAGAAAAACAGATTCTGTCCAACAGTGGCTCATGCCTCATAACTCTAGCACTTTGGAAAGCTCAGGCAGGAGGATTGCTTGAGGCCAGGAGTTTGAGACCAGCCTGGGAAACATAGTGAGATTCCATCTCTACGAAAAATTAAAAAAAAAAAAAAAAAAAAAAGCTATGCGTAGTGTCGTGCTCTCATAGTCCAGCTACTCAGGAGGCTGAGGTGGGAGGTGTGCTTGAGCCCAGGAGTTTGAGGCTGCAGTAAACTATGGTTGTGCTACTGCACTCCAGTCTGGATGACAGAGCAAGACCCTGTCTCTAAAAATGAAACAAAACAGATCCTGAGCTCTACTTCCAAAGATTCTGACTTAGTGGTGCTGGGATGAGGTCTAGGAAGCTTCATTTTTAATAAAACACCCCATGTGATCCCAATGCATATAGCCATAGACCACACTTAGAGAGAATCACTACCTTTGAGGGTTTAAGGAAGACCAAATCCAAGTCCATAGAAAGAGCTATATCCAATTGATAACCTTTCCCTTCTTGCTGCAAACTTTTGCCTTATCAGTGAGCAAATATTTGTTGAACTATTGAAGATCAGGTATGATATTCAGGCTCTGCTGTGGAAAAATAAGGACTATTTCAGACAGACTAGGTAAAGAGGCAAGACTACTTCATTAAGAGAGGAATGAGTAGTCCAATTACCTTCCTATTGTTTTTTCCTACCTATTGTTTTTTTTTTCAATTTGGCTCTTAAACTTAAGGGCATAGAATCCTTGGTTTATGACACCCTCTCATCATTGATGTAGGCAAGGCCCTCTTTTATTTAATTAAGTTATTTTAACATTAAGAAGTTAAATGTAAAAAACAAACCTTGAGAACTTTTAAGAAAAAATAGGTTTACTCTCTAACTTCAGGGTAGGAAAATATTTTTCTTAAACAAGCCACAAAAAAGATCAACCATAAACAAGAAGTTTGATGATTTTGATTACTTTAAAATTAAGAGCTTTTATTCATTAAAGAACACCTTAAAGAAAGTGAAAACATAATCTACAAACTAAGAGAAGAAATTCGCAACACACATATCTGACAGAGGATTAATATTAAAAATACGTAAAGAACACCAATCTGTGGATGTTCAATTTGTATGTCCAACTGCCTACTTGACATCTTCATTTGACATCTTTAAACTTTAAAACTATGCTCCTGATATCAACCCGCTCAAAACCTGCTCCCTCACCATCTTTCTCACCAGTTAATGGCAATCTCACCATTACTTGGACAAGCAAAAAAATCTTGGCATCATCCTTAAATCTTTTCTTGCCTTCGCATTTCACATTTATCAGAAAATCCTGCTGACTCTTCAAAATATATTCAACTACTTCTCGCCACCTCCACAGATACCACCCAATCCAACCAACTGTCCTCTCTCCTCTGGACTATCGCAATAGATTCCCCGATGGCCCCCTACAGCGCCTTGTGCCTCCAGAACCTATTCTCAACGCAGCAGCCAAACTGACCCTTTTAAAACACAAGTCAGATCACATCTCTCCTCTGCACAAAACCTTCTACAGCTTCTCAACTCACTCAGAGAAAAATCCAGTCTTGACACTGATCTACAAGGTCTACACGATCAGGTCCTCACCTCTCTGGCCTTATTTCCGACCATTTGCTCTGTTTACCCCGTGCCAACCACGCCAGCTTTCTTGCTGTCTTGAACAGTCCAGACATGTTCCCGCCTTAGAGTCTTTGCACCTGCTGTTCCCTTTGCTAGAAAGCTCTTCCCTCACATGTCTGCATGCCTCTGTCCCTGACCCCCTTCTAGTCTTTCTCCAAAGTCCACTTTTTAGTAAATCTTCCCTGACCATTCAAATAGCAAATTGGGAGCCCTTCCTGTATGACTGTACTTCTCTTCCCATTTCCAATTTTATCTATCTTTATAGAACTTAACTGCCATTTGGAATCATATATGACACTTTTGAAAAGACATGTCTATTGACTCTCTCCCCTGAATAGAATATAAGTTCTAAGAGGGCAGCACATTTTGTCTTGTTCTTTGTTGTGTTCCCAGTGCCTGGCGTGTAATAAGTACTCAAATTTTGTTGACTAAATGGATGGATGAATTAACTAATTAATACAATCTGCTACAACCTACCTTTGTCTTGCCTCATTTCCCAATATCTCCTGGAGCACAGCCTAATCACTCTGACTGCTTACCCGGCCTTCGCATCTGCTATTCCCTCTGCCTTTCTTTGGGCTTAACAAACTCCTATGCAACCGTCAAGACCCAGATCAAACATCACCTTCTCTGGGCAGCCTTCCCTCACTCCTCCAGACAGTATGAGCCACTCTGTTCTCCAAAGTCTCACAGCTCCCTGGTAGATCTCTCTATTGTGCTAAGCTTCACCCAGTCACACAGTCATCTCTCACTTCCAGGTAAGCCCCAGTGACTTGTGTCTAAGTCATATCTGTATTTTCAGCCCAATCCCTGCCTCTTCTTCTGTCTCCCTTTATGCCCCACCCCAGCCCCACTGCCTCTCTCTGCTTCTTGAACTTGGGCAGGCCACATCCCACCTGAAGGCCTTTGCATGAGCTCTATATAGAACGCTCTTTACATACACATACGCTCACACACTTCACCTGCTAGATGCCATGCCTGATGTCTGATTCAGTCTTTGGGCCTCAGCTTAAATATCACCTCCTCAGGGAGGTCTTCCCTAATCTCCTAGGCTAGGTTAAATGGGATATTTGATATCCTCATGCTATCCTCCATTTTCCTCTTTAACATGTGTTACTATTAGAATTACATACTAATTTGTGTAATTATGCGTTTGATGTCTGCTTCTCCCACCAGCCTAAGATCCAGGAGACCTTAATTCTCCTATACCTTACTATGTCCCAACACCTGGCACAATGACTGGCACATAGCAGGTGTCAAAAATTAGATGTTGAATGAATTAGCAAGTAGATACATGGATAAATGACAGTTTGTCTCTAATTTACATTTTTGGGTGAATAAAGTGTTTATTAGGGTGGCTTTGGCTGGGTTCCTTCTCATCTCTCTACTCTCCCTTTCCTTAAACTTGATGAATGCATCATCGTATTACTATATTTTCTTTCATCCAGCCTTGTGATTGCTACATGATTTCATCTAAAGCAATTACTGGTATAAAGGAAGAATTAGTTTGGACTATGATCCATTCCTGATAAAAGCCTGCAGGGGACATTTTCTCGAGTACAAGACAATAAAATCTTAAAGACAAAATCCTATTATGCATAGGGTTGTTATTAGGCAACCAGATACCCTCTGACCCCATGGCTGGACACAGGACAGGTAGGAATTAAGCCTATGGGAGAAAGTCAAACCTTGTCAGATTCTTACGCCCCAGTCATCCAAGCATGCAGCGTCTCAAAAATATTTCAGTCAAATCCTCTAATCTCAAATAACACTCATTTTATGAGCAAGACCCCATTTCTAACATCCATTAGGTTGTTAGCCACAAATTTTGCCAGTAAAAACCCACCCACTTCTGCTATTTTCTGTGCTAATTAGTAAGACACCTGGTGTTGATCAGTGATATGGAAAACAGAAGAGCTTGCAGCAGGTGCCTTGAGTTGTGACCCTTCTGATCTAGTGCTAATTAATCACGCCTGGAGTGTGCATTTGTACCTGGCTTCATCAGCTGAGCTACTGTAACAGATTACCTTAGACTGAGCGGCTTAAACAACAAACATTTATCTCTCACAGTTCTGGAGGCTGGGAAGATCCAGATGCTGGCAGAGTTGGTGTCTGACTTGCTTTCTAACTCGCAGATGGCTACTTTTCTCCTTGTGTCCTCATATGCCAGAAAGAGAGCAAACTACCTCTGTGACCTCTTCTCATAAGGCCACTGATCCCATTCATGAGGGCTCTACCCTCAGGACCTAATCACCTCCAAAGTCCCTGAATACCATCACATCGGAGATTAGAATTCAACATATAAATTTTAGGGGGACACGAACATTCGGTCAGCAGCACTAACACATACATCCATATCATACCATCTAGAACTAAGTATCTTATAGATTACAGACCTTATAACACCAAAGCTTTTTTTTCTAACCTGTGGTCCACAGACCACCCCCACCCCCAAGGGAGTCCATGCATAGAATTCAGGGGGTCTGTGATTTTGGGTGGGGAAAAATTGCGTCTCTATTTTCATTGACTTCACTATTTGCAAAAGCTGTGACTTTGTCATCAACGGAAGTCAGATATTTTCATCTCCCATTACAGCTGCTGTATACATCTTGAAATATCATTGACATTCATTGCCTCTTCTAGATTATTGGCCCAACTGATCCATCTTTAATTATATTACAGTGCCACAATAATTTCTATATTGCTCTATCATATATTAATACGTCATGTCTGTTTCATAATAGTTTGATGAGTATGTTTCAGTAAAATTGGTTTCCTTTGCAATCCCATGTATTTTATTTTAGGCATTCATAAACATTCATCTAAGAAGGAGTCCACAGCACAAAAAAAGAGTATCTGACATGCCCGAGAAGCCTCTGGACCCACAGGCTGGGCCTCTAACACATTGCTTTCCTTCTTAGCTTCCGGATTGAGAATCTGCAGTACAGGGTCTAACATTCAGGCCAGCCACCAACACCTGATATTCTAATGGCTTAAAATCATTCTCCAAATATAACACTATCTGTTGGGCTCGCTGGGAAGCAGACTCAGATTGAGATCTGCGCGCAGGAAGTTTACTAGGGACTATGCAAACCAGTCCTACAGGAGCAGCCAAGGAGGCAGGATTGGACAGAGGGAGAAGTTGGGCTGTGCTGCAATCACATCGAAGGCCTCAGCCCATCAGATGTCGCTGGGCCCAGGGAAGGTGGTGTCCTGGGGTGAGCCAGGGCTCTGCGGGGACTCGGCTGTTAGCCGCCAGCTACCAGCATGCCCAGCAACTGGGAAAATAAGTGCTTTTGTCCTGGAGGGGTTCTGGGCAGCACAGCGTGACATCCACCACGACACCTGCCCCACACTGTGTCCTGCCACAACTTACTCGCCTACACGAGCTCTCTCCACGCCTCACAACCGCTCTGCAGGGGATGCTTATCACCCCATTCTACACCTGAGAAACAGAAGTTCGGAGGAGGAAGGTGATCCATCCGCAAAGCACAGCCGGAGGGGCTTACCTGGGCGGCTCTGGGGTCTGCGGAGGTCCAGGGTGTGCCCTTTCGCTTCTCCCCGCTGCGAATTGCCGTCAGCATCGCAGGACGCTTCCCTTAAGTCTGAGGCTTCAGGCGACATAACTGATCAGTTTTCGAAATTGGAATCGGTGAACCAATGAACGCCTCTATTTCCACTCAAGTTCTACCTCCTGTTTCTGATGAGAGCAGCTCCGTCCTTGGGTCCCCAGCCCTGGTGCCACTCAGCCACCAAGTTGTGTCTCCCATGTCCTCCTCGCTCTCAGCTCTCACCTGCCTTCACGTCTGTTCCCTTCTTCCCTTTCCACAGCTTCTGCCACATTCACCTTTAGAGCCTTCAGGTGGCTGCTGGTGCCTTGTCCTCAGTGCCCCTCCTCCCCTCCCTGTCCCCACCAGCCAGACGGACACGTCTCACCCCCAGCTCCGATCACATCTGACGAAAGCTCCCCATCACCCCCCAAATCAAGGCAGGAGCCCCGCCCCCATCGCCACCTGTCGCCTGCTGCACGTGCTCTGCTCAGGCTCCCGCTGAACCAGTGACTCATCCCATTCCCCAGGTTTGCCCCTATCTCCCCTTTGTCAGAAATGTCCTTCCTGCTCCCTGTCACACTGCATGCCCTCCCGTGCATAGGCGCACTCTTTCAGCTCACAGAAGACTTGCTGCGCGCTTGTCACATGCCGGACGCTGCGAGGAGAGAGCAATGGACGGTGAACCAGGCGCTACAGGGCTTTGCCCAGTACTGGAAAAGGCAGGTGGCGAACAAATCAATCGGCACGAGCCTCACAGATCCAGGTGATTGCTATGAAAGACGTAGAACATGTTGACACAGTTCTGCTGAGCTTCCTGCCCACGTGCCGGGACTGGATGACAGCAGGGCAAACTGTGGAGCCCCTCGGAGTGTTGGCACCGCCTATGGCTCCTCCATTTAGTCCGGTGACCACACCGAGCGCTGTTGTCAGCCTCTGCCCCATGCGGATGGGTTGAGAATACTGAGTGCTGGGGAAGTCCCATGGGACATGGGGGGCCACCTGTCTGAGATCCGGGAGAAGCCCAGGTTAGGGGGGCCAGGGAAGAACATTCCGGCAGGTGTGCAGGCCTGAATGCAGCCCAGAGCAGGGAGGAGCAGAAGGAGCCCTGAGCCTGAGCAGAGCGGCCAGGAGGGCAAGATGAGGCAGGACGAGGGGCAAGGCCAGACCCCCGCTCACAGAGCAGCCCGTGGACCGGCAGTGCCACTCGCTACGCTGAGGGACCTCGGCCCCACCCCAGGCTCGCTGCATCCAAATCTGCATTTTAATTAAGATCCCAGGTGATTCCTATGCACATTAAAACTGTGGCCAGGACTAGGCCATTGAGGGCTTGTGGGCCAAGAAAAGGAATTTGAAATTATTGCTCCCTTTTTTTCAAGGTCAGTGCCAAGTACTTATTCCTCTCAGGAGCCTGTCTTGATCCTCATAAGCTGTCGGAATTTACATCCTTGTAGGTGATTAAAATGCACTTGGCCCCATTACTGACCTCCTTGAGGTCAGGGAGTATGTCTTAGTCATCTTAGTATTAATAATTTCCAAGTCCCCTTGCAGCATCTTGCCCATAGTGGGTAAATTATCAGGAAAAAAACAAAAAAGTAGTATAGTCATGTGCTGGTGCATGCCAGGTGGCGTGATACCACGTCAGACAGGACTCTGAACTGTTTCAGGGAAAAGTGACAGAATCCAACTGCACCAGCTTTAAGAAAAAAAGGAGAATGTATCATCTCCCATAATGGAAATGTATAGGCAAGTGGCTTCAGGCATGGCTGGATCCAAGTGTTCAGACAACATAATCAGGAATCTGTTTCTCTTCATTTCTCTACGTTGCTATGCTTCATCCTGGTTTCATCTTTAGGGTCAAGTTCAAGTATTGACAAAAATGGTCTCCAGCAGTCCCAGACCTAGAGTGGACCAGCCTAACAACCTAGAGAAAAGAAATCTCTTTCTCGATATGTACAATTTTGGTCTTAGGCCAAAGAGGGGTCAAGAGGTAGCACTTAGCACCACCTGAATCAAATGGACTGGGAGTGGGGTGGTGGTGGTGGGGGTCCTAAAAGAAAATCTAGGTGCTGCTACCAGAAAAAGAAGAGAAAGGATATTGCACAGCCAGCATAAAACAGACCTGCTATGCCAACATTAAAAATTGGGATGTAGAATGATATTTATTAACCTGGGGAAAAATTCATAGTCTTGCTAAGTGAAAAAAGTAGGCTTCAAAACATTACTGTGAAATGAGACCTTTCAGAGGTATGAAAATATTATAGTGTTGGTGTCCCTAGAATTAAATCGTAAGAAGTGTCCCAATGGGCCCTGGTAAAATTGAAAGTTTTTTTTCTTCTTTTCATATACATTTTTTACAATTTTCAACTTTTATATTGAACATCTCTTGAATTTATTATTATTTAAAACGTGTTTTAAAATTAAGGTATGTGTGATGATTAATTTTATGTGTCAACCTGGCTGGTCCGTGGTGCACAAATATTTGGTCAATCGTTATGTTGGATGTTTCTGTGAAGGTGTTTTCTGGGGTGAGATTGATGAACATCTAAATCAGTGGACTTTGAGGAAAGCAGATTGGTGTCCATAATGTGAGTGGGCCTCATCCAATCAGCTGAAGGCCCAAATAAAACAGAGACTGACGTCCCCCAGGCAAGAAGAAATTCTGCCGGCAGGCTGCTCTTGGACTTCCAACTGCAAGTCTTCACTGAGTCTCCAGCCTTCTGGTCCACCTCGTGAGATTTTTGGACTCATTGAGCTTCCACAATTGTGTGAGCCAATTTCCTAAAATTTCTCTCTCTCTCTCAGTTTCTTTCTTTCTATACACACACACTTCCTATCTGTTCTATTTCTTTGGGGAACCCTCACTAACACAGTACGGTTCCTGTCTCCTATCAACTTCTCGTCAAAGATAACAGCAGTGCTGAAGCCAGAAAGCCTGTGTTTGAGCCCCAGAAAGCTGGTCTCAGGCTAATCTCTTCCTCCCTGAGCCTGGATTCCTCTTCTTTAACACAAGGGTGACCGGCTATTCCAGCCTCAATCAGAGAATGTGGCGGACAGAGCCAATGGTATTTCTGCTGTGACCATCCTTAATATAATTTTCTCAACACTGAGCTGCCAGCTACCCATTTCTGAAGAGTAGGTACTTCCATGAATTTCTTTGCAAGAGAAGTCAGTGTGGAAAAAAAAAAAAAGTAAAATAAAACAACAAAATCTCTTGAGCTGGGAGACGTTTCTAGTCACTGACGAATAGATAAAAAGAACCGCCTGTTTTATCTTCACACTTAAAACACCTGCAATGTCAATACATTTCCTGATCTCATTATCAGCACGGAGCAAACTGATCCGTGTTTAAACCCAACAAGACTTTGGTCCCACAAGGAAAGGACTCTTGCTTCTCAGGTCACCTGTCTGGCTTTGTAGTTTCTTTTCGTGCTGAGTATCAAATACGGAATGAAGTGAAAAATCCACTTCTAGAACCCCACCCCTCCGAATCGTTGAACAGGTTCTAAAAACCCTGGAGCCGAAAGGCCCCTCTGCCCTGATTTTAGCTTGTGTGCATCGGACATGCCCAGAAAGGAAGCCCTGCCTTTGTACTGCACGTGTCTCACTGAAGTCGCCAGCAGTCTTCCCTCGACTTTCCCAGTGTCCCCAGGCTGCCCTCAGCGGCGAACTGCCCAAGCTCTCTTGCGACTTCAGAGATGCTCAAGGTGACCCTGGGGCCTGTTGGAACAGGAAAGTAACTGAGGGTCATTTTGTCCATCCCAGTTATCCTCACACCTTTCGACATGATTGCCCCTTTATATTAATAGAACAAAAGATTCATTGTGTTGAAATGAGATTTCACAGATAATTTTACCTCCATGCACATACATTTTTTTTTTTAAAAAACACAGACTCTGTCACCCCAGCTAGAATGCAGTGGCATCATCATAGCTCACTGCAACCTCCAACTCCTGGGCCTAAGCGATCCTCCTGCCTCAGCCTCCCGAGTAGCTGGGACTATAGCTGCACACCACCATGCCTGGCTGATTTTTCTATTTTTTTTTTTTTTTCGTAGAGACAGGGTCTTGCTCTTGCTCAGGTTGGTCTTGAACTCCTGGCCTCAAGCGATCCTCCTGCCTCAGCACCCCAAAGTGTTAGGATTACAGGCATGAGCCACTGTGACTTGCCCCTACACAAACATTTTTTAAATAATCAGTAGACTGTCCTATTTGTAATATGAAGAAGTAATACAAGTAATTTAAAATAAACAATAAAATTAATTTAGAATAAAATAATATCCATGCTGTCAATCATTCCTCCAGTGTTTCTGAGCGCCTCCCACTAGGTAAGGGTGTAGGTGCTGAGCGGTGAACAAAACCGGCAGGAAGAGGGACGTGGCGCATTGAGAGTGTGGGCTAATAAGATCAGCCAGACCTTCCTGCAGTCCTAATGAGACAGTCGGGCGCTTGCATCCCCTGTGTTAATGAATCCAGTACATATTTACTGAGCGATGACTAGGGCCAAGCATTGCTCTAAGGGATGGGAAGTCAGGAGTGAACAAGTCCTTTCCCCGTGGAGTTGTCATTCCAGGCAGGGGCAAGAGTTTGAATGTACGAGGAATGAGATTAGGAGCCGATCTCTCCAAGGAAACAATGCAAGAATAAAAGTGAAAATATCACATCCCGCAAAAAAATGGAGGGACGGAGAGTCGTGGGCCACTCCCAGGTCTCAAGACTTGATGAAATCTAGAGCAAGGATGTTTCCCTGGAGAATGGCCAGAAACATATCTGTATCACAGAATGGTGGTCTCCGACCCTTAGGGGCGTGGGCCTGTGCCGTCCATGGCCTGCTGGGGGCTGGGCCGTGTGGCAGGGGGCGGGCAACGGGCGAGGCTTCGTGTGTGTTTGCACCACTCCCCGTCACCCGCATCACCACGTGGGCTCCGCCTTCTGCAGACCAGCGGCGGCACTGGATTCTCACAGGAGCAGGAACATTACTGTGGACTGTGCATGAGGGATCTAGCTTGTGTCCTTGTGAGAGTCTGTGCCTGACGATCTGGGGAGGAGCAGGGGTTGTGTTGCTGCCGCTGGGGAGCGCTGCCAGTGTAGACTGTCATTGGCAGAGAGGTTTGACCGCACAATGAAAGTGGTAAGCTTGGGTCGTCCCGGGACCTCCCCACCCCTGCGTGGAAGGATTGTCTTCCATGAAGCCGGTCCCTGGTGCCAAAAAGGTTGGGGACCACCATCTTAGAAGATAGCCCCAGGCTTCCCAGATTTAAGGACCGTCAGAAACAAAGAAACTAAAAGCAACCCCTAGGCCTCCTCCCACCTCCCACTTTTATCTGTTTGATGCTTGCTTTACTCTCTCCCTAGAATATTCTTTGCCCAGCCATCCTCATGGACTCGCTTCTTCACTGCATTGGAATTTGTGCTCGTGATACCCCCTCAGAGAGGCCATTCCTGTCCATGTATGAAAAGAGCTCCCACCCTCACCCTCTCACAAGCTGCCCTCCTACTCCAGTAGTCACTCGCCACTGCTCCACATTGTGGCACATACTTACTAGTTCCCTTGTTTGTTTGTTGTCTCTCCTACTCTAAACTCCATCAGGGCAAGGGCTGTCTATCGCTTCAGCACCTGGGACAGTGCCTGGCACATAGTAGGCGCTCAATAAATGTGCTAAGATAGAATTCCTATCCAGTGATGTGTTGGAGCCAGCTCACACCAGCTTACAAGAGTCAATTGCACGCATCTGGCCCCAAATATGTATTTCATGGTGTAGCGTTGGCATCTTATAATCAGCCATGATGGGGGTATTTACACCACAGGAATTGGCCAATGCTATGTGTCAGGGCTTTTCCCCCCTGGAAAGCTGGTTGTTAAACATCTATCAGTACATCACTGGACACGAATGACCATGTGCTATTGGACTACGTCGCCTCTGTTAAGAGAGGTGGTTCCCAAACAACTCAGAAGACAACTAACTCACTTGAGGTGCATAGACAGACTGCTTCAACCCCGAGTTGCTGTTTCTGCTGTAGGCCTCACAAATGGGTGGACTGTCAGAAAGCTCAGACACCTGATATCTATTCTCTACACACTGTTACTGATATTAATGCACAAATGCATTCTGCATGACACTAGAGCCATCTCAGCTAAGGGGTAACAATTTTTTTTCCCCTAGTAATTAAAAAATGGCGATCGCTAGTCATTAAAATAGCTGTGATAATTACCGCATCTTTCTCTTCAGAGAAAACAGCAATACTGTATGTAGTTGTCTTTGATAAATATAGAAAATAAGTACTTATTGCTGGAGCTGTTTATTATGAATCCCAATTCCCAGCCTCACTTCTGCAAACACCATTCGCTGTTTGAAATAATCCTTTGAAAGAACAAGCAGACCTCTTCCCACTACCAGCCCAGGGCACTCCATGGGTGGAGAGGTGGCAGGCACACGGGTGAGCCTGGCTGCTTGGTCATCTCCATGCTGCTCGTGAAAACAAGTTTGAAAAGATGATCATATCCAACATGGAAAAAGCCAAAAAACAGCAAGAGAAAGCCAGCGTGTCTGTCCGCGTCTAGCTCAGGGCAGCCGTAGGTCGGGAGATCTAATTAAGAAGCGTGCAGCGGGCCGAGGGGACTTGGTGTCCGCCCAGACACAGTGCGGCTTTCATGTCTAACCTCGATTGAACCACGCTTCTCAGAAAGAAGCCCTAATGGAAAATAAATTCCACTGATTTCAAATAGAGCCATTAACATCTCCCTTCTCTGGTCCTGAAACATTTATTTGCTTTAAAATACACACCCTCGTCTCAGTCCTATTAGGAATAGGAGCCAGCTTTTGCCTCGGAGGAGATTCATCTCTGCCCACACCCTCCCGCGCCCCCACGCCGCCCTCCTCCTTCAGGTGGGGCCGAGCTGCAGGGGAGGAGGCTCCCCGCTTGTCGCACCACCTTCGAGTGCTAAGTCCTGCCCAAGCCCACACCCTGCTCCCTCCAGGAGCCGCCTCTGTGATCTGAACAAACCCTCCTCTTAATGACTGGAGGAAGATTCTTGATGCAATACCAGAGATTGTGACCAAACACTGGCTCTGTCATTCGGGCAAGTCTCATCCGTTTTCTTCACCTATGTAGGCAGGTGGGTTGGACTAGCACTTCCCAGTGGGGGCTCCTGTCCCCACGGGGTGTCCTGGAGGTCTGCAAGAGCATCCTCGATGATCACAATGATTGGGACACTACTGGCTCGCTTTGTGAGCATTGACAGGGACACCGGGTCTCTTGCAACGCCCGTGTCAGCCCTGCATAACAAAGAATTGCTGCATGTCCACGTGGCTTTCAAAGGCCCCCGCTGCACAATCCTGTGGCTGTATAACCTTTTGAAGTCATTCGCTTTTCAGACTTTCCTCTCCTCTTCTTTAGCTGAGAAGCATTGTTCGTGAGGCTCAGGCCAGTTTGGACAGTGTAGGAGCCTATGAGAGGGACACAAATAAATCCGTGTGTTCACCACAAATATTTCTTGAGCATCAACTACATGCCAGTCCTGGGCTGGGTGCTGGGGATGCAGCAGTGAGTAAGACAGACAGCTCACAGTCCAGCGTTTCATCGAATCTGCAGTTCTAGAAAGAACTCTATGCCCCCACTAGATAGGCAACCCCCAACCTCCACTTATGGGGCCACCAGTGGGAGCCGGGCCTTGAGCTACTACTGGAGCTTCAGAGAGGAAGGACCACGGGCAAGTGAACAGCGGACCAGACGCGGTACGGTAAGTCCTGCGCTGCAGGTTTGCATGCTGCAAGGTAAGGGCCACTATTTGCCTACACGTACCACGTGCCACAACCAGGAGATGCACTTTACATGCCTGTGACGTCACGGCAGCCTCACAGCAACCTTGCTGCGTCAGCCAGTGTGTGCACCGCCATTACAATTAGCGCCATTGTCACGTAGCACCTTTGCTGGTATTTACATGACATTTTTCTTTAACCAGCTCAGCTAATTAAACCAATCCTTGTCCTAAAGAATAATAACTCTGGAATCATAAGACTGAAGAGGGAGATTTATGTGTATATGTGTGGATTTGACACCTTGTTGTGGTCCGAATGTGTCCCCCCCCCCAAAATACATACATCGGAATCCTAACCCCCAATATGATGATATCAGGAGGTGGGGGCCTTTGGGAGGGGATGAGGTCATGAGGGTGGAGCCCTCACGCATAGGTTAGTCTCCTTACATTTAAAAGAGACCCGGACAGCTCTCCAGCTCTTTCTGTCATGGGAGACTATAGCAAGAAGTCAGCAGTCTGCAACCTGGAACATGGCCCTTACCGGAACCTAGCCACGCTGGCGGTCCGATCTCAGACTTCCAGAACTGTGAGAAATAAACGTTGTTTGAGCCACCCAACCTACGGTACTTTGTTATAGCAGCCCAAACTGACAAAGCGTACCTACAAAGCAAATGTGTAACAAATCAAAATTCAAAACTATTTGGGTGCACATAAATCATCCTGAGTACCAGACATGGGCAAATACTGGGTAAAGGAGGCAGGGTAGAGAACGCCAGCTGCTATAAAAACAACAGGCTCAAGGTTTATTTTTGGTTCATGTCACGTCCAGTGTGGCCGAGGAGGGTCCTCCACCAAGCCACTCAGGGACCTAGGCTCCTTCCATCGAAAGACTCATCAGACCTAGAGCCCTAGAGGCCCCCTTACCCCCACCCATCGGATTCTCTGCATCTGGCTGACGGGGGAGGGAAGAGAGGCCACCACATTCCGTCAGTTGGAATCCATCCCTATGACCCCACCTAACAACGGGGGACATGGGTGTAAGTGGTTTGTCCATGGGCGCCCAAGGAAAGGAAAACAAGGTTTGGTGGAGATCTAGCATTGTCTCTGCCCCACCCAGAGAAGGATTCCTACTTAGGAAACATTAAAGCAAGAATTTCCATTTTACAAATGAGGAAATGGAAGTTTAAGAAAGTGAAGTGCCCTGCCCCAGGTGACACAGGTATTGAGAAGCAAGGCTTGGATCCAAGCCCAAGTCAAAGCCTGTGTTGAAACCTCCCCGTGTGCAACTCAAGGATTCCCACAGCTCTACCTCTTGGCAAGAACTTGCTCCTCACCTCCAAATCTGCACCTCAAACCCTCAACAGATGTCCTCGCCCGGTGTCCTTCTGGCACTTCTAACTCAGCATGTCCTGAACCGAGGTCATCATTTCTCCCCACTTCCCCAGCCCCATCACCTCTTCTCTCTGAATGTCCTGTTATAGACAGTGAGCCCACTGACCAGGCCAGAAAACTGGAACTGCTTCTGGGGTTCCTGTCCCTGAGAAAGAATTTTCCTGTCTCACTTGGAATGCTTTTAGCTGCAACTAACAGAAAACCCAACTCAAAATGGCTTATACTGTTAGAAAATGTCCCCCCTCCTATAACAAGCCTCCAAATGTGGTGGTTCCAGGATTGGTGAATGTGGTGGTTCAACCACAGCATCAAGACCCCAAGCTTGCCTGTCTTTCCACTTGGCCACCCCCAGCCTGTGGGCTCCATCTCAGCCCAACCGGGCTGCCCTGGTCCCAGGTAGTGCACATAGACCGCAGCATTCGGAGGCAGAAAAGGAAAGTTTCTGCGGAATGCTCTTTTGCAAAACCAGTTGGCGGCAAGGACTGTCCATGGGGTTATCAGAATGGCTGAGATTGATAAGACCCAACTTCCAGGGCCCTGTCGAGACCTGGCTGTTCTGGTCACACTGGCCACCTGATGCCAGACCCAAAATAATCCTCCCTTGGCAAGAACAATGAGGGAGGAAGTGCACCATACTGTTTCTGACACTCCTACTTCCAACAAATCAGCTCGGCCTGCCGATTTCACCTCTTTCATTTTACCTGGTTCCATGCCTCACCTCTGATCTTCATTTAGGCTATCAAAATTCCAAACCTCTGGAAGCTAGGTGAACTTCTAACCGTCAATGACTTCATTAACACAAGTCCTTCTTAGATCAAAATTAAACACTCCTTATCTTAATGGTTTGTATCATCAAGTTGCTCCAGCAAATATTTTTCTTACAGATATACGAAGATAAATTTTCCCCTGGCTTTTATGTAAACTATAAAAAAATACAAAGAAATTCTAAAAGCGAGACATCAGAATTAATGGGTTGGTATTTGTACTTGATGGTTTTGGTTTCTAGAAATAATTATGGCTTGAATTATTATAGAATATGATTTTTGAAGATGCTTTAAATAATTTTGTTTTAAAATGGTTCATGGGAAATCATTTAGATCATGTATAGAGCACTAACTACCATTTGAAAAATTAATGAGAAGTATCATCACAAAAACATAAATATGTGTTATACATGTTTAAAACAAAATTTGCAATCTTTCCACCAAAAGCAAACTTCTACCTACACTTATCTTAGGATATCCTAAATGGCCATTTTATTCTTTCAGTTGCGCAGACCAGAAACCTTGTATATTAGTTATATACTCCTGCATAACAAATTATCCCAAAACATAACAGCTTAAAACACACATGCATTTGCTCACAGTTTCTTGGGTGAAGAATCTGGACACGGCTCAGCTGGCTCCTCTGCGTTAGTGGCTTTCTCAGGTTGCAATCACGCTGTTGGCTGGTGCTGCAATCTCATCTTAAGGCACACCTGGAAAGGACCCGCTCCAAGTTCGTGTGGATATCGCCAAGATTCGGTTCTTCATGAAGTGTTGGACTGAGGGCCTCAGTTCTTCCCTGGCTGTTGGCCAGGGGCTGCCCTCATTCAGTTCTTTGCCATGTGGCCCCCTCAACAAGGCAGCTTGCTTCATTGAAGCGTGCAAGCCAAGAAAGCAACAGAGAGCATCTACTAGCAAGAAAGAAGTCACGGTCTTCTGTAACCTAATCACAGAAGTGAGCGCCCATCAACTTTGCCACAACCTACTCATTAGACACAAGTCACTAGGTCCATCCCAGACCCAAGAGGAAAGCAATTACACAGGGGGAATGAAGGAGGTGGGGTCACTGTGAAGCGTGACATAAACTACCTTCTACACCTTGGAGTCCTCCTCAGTTTTTCTCCTTCTCCCATATCCTTCAGGCAGCCTGATAGGCTGTCCCTTCAAAACCACGAATCTAGTACTCTCAGTTGCTTGCTCACATGTCACCCGTTCAGTAGCATGTGACCATCCTACTTAAAATCACAACTTACCCATTAACTCTCATATTCCCATTTCTCTTCTCTTATTTTTCTTTATAGCATGGTCGCCATCAGACATTCTAGATATTTTAATCATCTTTTAAATGACCTGTCTCCCCACCTTAGTATGTAAGCTCCATGAAGGTGGCAATTTTTACCTGTTTTGTTTGCTGCTATATTCCCCATGCGTGGAGCTGTGCAAAAAAAAAAAAAAATTGTTAAATGAATGAATATTAAATACATGGAAATGCGTTCTCTTCTTTTGAAAGCCCAATACAACAGGGAAATCTTATTCTAAGAGTTTCAAAGATTCTATGACTTACACAAACCTAAATATAGACTCTGCTGGTTTCACTGGGCTCCCAAATCAAGCCCATCACAGCTCTAACCACTCATTCCTAACTCCGACTACACCAACACTAGGTGAGATTGGGCAAAAGAAAAGGCTCCATTTCAGCCTGAAAATTCTAGGGTGGTCTCCAATTTAGCCTTGAAAACCACACTCCATCAGCCTCCTGGGCTAGAACTACAGGGAACATTCTGCCAAGGAAGCCCTCAACTCCAAAGACGCTGCCCACCAATGGGCAGACCAGGGGGTGGGTGGCCAGCAATGGAAGGCAGCCCAGGACAGAACGAACCTGGCATATTTTTATGCTTAATGACCAATGGCCAAGAGGCTCAAGGGACTCTTTGTAAAATGGAGCTCCTCAAACTTTTCCACACCAGTATCACTTGGGGCAGACGAAAATGATCACTCAATCCTGGGGGCTTGGAGATCTAGTCTGAAGCTGACCAGGGAGCCAGAAATGTATCTGCTAGTCTTAATTTTCACTTCAAAATCCACCTAGATTTTACATGTTCCTCAGTAATATAGCTGCATTGGGTTTCATGCAAAAATAGAGCTCTAAATTACTTATACATTTTTCTAAAAATTTCTACCTTTTTTTTTTCAATCTATGAGTTCAATGCTAAAGAAACGTCAGAAACTTTGGGCTGAATTGAAGCAAGCGCAGGCTACATAGCAGATTCAGGGCAATTTCTTTCCATGGTGTTTTCAGGACTCAGATGCTCATAAATATTAGGGCGCAGAAGGCAGATGGCAGGTGGCAGACAACAGGAAAGTCACAGAGGACAAAGTGCTGTCAGGGAGGAAGTTCTATCCACCTCTTTGAGGCTTCTATCCATGGACATTCCATAGGCATCTGCTTACTTAGATAGCAAGAAGCTGGTATCAGATGGTGGGATTTAACAGTCTCTGATTTGTGTGTGTGTGTGTGTGTGTGTATGTGTGTTTGTGCGTCTTCCATGAACAAAGATGACATTCGTTTGTTCTTATTTTATCACCAAGGCTGTAACTTTTGTCACCTTTAAATAAACTAACCCTCCAAAGACTCAGTCTCCATAATCAACTCCAGCCACTGACACCTCAATTTTCATTGTCATCATATTAGTCTTGTCATGTACAGTAAAAAGCAATAAAATAAAATAAAATCCTCACTAATTCAGCCCTTTAAAAAATATCTGCTAAATAAAGTAACTTTGATAAGGAGGCGTTTCTTACAAAGGGGCTACACTGCAGTCTCAGAAGTTTTTCCCAGGCTCCTGACACTCATTCTGCAAATTTTGTTCCTGGGACTTTCTCAGTCTCACCAGAAGGTGTCGGCAATGACAAACAGTCTTTTGACCTTGTGCCAATGACCATAAGACGTTGATCATAAAACACATCCTAATTACACCGTTGTTAAAAATAAATGGAGGGGGGCAATTGCATTTTAGAATCAATGAAATGTTACTATTATTACATTCTCATTATAAATAGAGCAAATAAAAATTGCTCAAATGGTTGAATCATCAAAACCCACACTTTCATCTAATTTTAAGGTAAAGAACCATTAACCTTGACCAGGATCGCAATTAGTTGTTCAAACGCATCTTTTAAGCACAATTTGTCATTCCACAAGGACATAGTTTTCAGCTTGACTGTGTCATTTTGACCCAAATCAGGTTCACGTAAGTCTTCACCAAGGTCTCTCTTGGGATATTCAGGTCACTGTCCAAATAGCCCTGAAAGGAAACATCAAATCATTTTTTACTTGTGTGCTTGATTATGCATTTGAGGGAGAAAGAAGCCAGCGTGATGTGGATTCAGTTGTCTCTTTTCTTTCTCCCTGCTGGGCTGTCCTTGCCCAGGATTCCAGGGGCACACCCTGAACTAGAGCTGCACCTGAATGATGGTGCACAAATCAGGTGGCAGTGCGGTCTCCTGGAGTGAAAAGGCGGATAACAAAGATCGACTCCAAGACTGGCCTAAACTGGCTCTATAGGAGAGACCTGGGAATTTGATTTTAAAGAACAGTACTGCCCCTCCCCCCATGATTCTGATGCATGGAAAGTTGAGAGTCATGGGTCTAGCAAAAAAAAAAAAAACCACAACAAAAAAACAGTAGGAAAAATGAGCAAAAGATGGAACAAGAGACACAGGGGAGAGGGGAGAGTAAGGAATGGCTGTTTCTGCAGAACACATTCCCCAAAGTGGCTCTTTTCCAACAGCTTTTTAAAGGTACTACAGCGACTTCATAGTGCTGTTAAAATGAGATGAGCGAGGTGGAGGCAGCTGTCGGAAAGATTTGGGTTCTGATGCTTTCTGCCTCAATTGGAAGTCCTATCCCAGCTGGATGAAACAATTTGGAAATATATTGGCCCACCCAGAACGGGTCTAGCGGTGCGGTTGAGCAGTTCGCTGAGGTCATGAGAGACCTTGTCCCTTTCTGTCCCTCCACTCTGCCACACTCAGCACTGGCTGCATCTGAAGGCTGGAACCCTCAAGACTGGGGGGTGACTGCCAGGAAGATGGGAATAATGTGCTTGCCAAGAAGACCCTGGAAAATGACAACCGACTGGTTCACCTGTTCAGAAATTACCATGAAGGTTCTTTAGAAGAAATAAAATATAGAGTCCACTGGAAAATAGTTCAAATGATATTTTTAACTACTTATAATCCCAGCAGTCTTCCAAAGTAATTACTTCCATTTGTTAATAATGGCCTTCTAATTTTAATTCTTGGAAACCCATGTAATGTTTACATAGTCATAATCATAGCATATTTATAGTTTTGTGCATAATTTTTTCTCAATGCAATTAGGTAATCCTTTCTTGTTTTATAGTCATTATGTTATTTTAAATAACAGTATGGCATTGCTTTTTTTTTGAGACAAGGTCTCACTTTGTCACCTGGGCTAGAATACATGGATGATCATAGCTCATGGCAACCTCAAACTCCTGGGCTCAAGAGATCCTCCTGCCTCAGCCTCCCAAGTATCTAGGACTACAGGCATGTGCCACCATGCCCGGTTAATTTTTCTGTTTTTATTATTTTGTAGAGATGAGGTCTCGCTATATTGCTCAGGCTGGTCTTGAACTCCTGGCCTCCTGTTACCTCAGCCTCCCAAAGTGCCAGGATTGCAGGTGTGAGCCATTGTGCCTGGCAGCACTGTTTTTTATTCAGATACCACAGTTTACTTAACAAAACTCTATTTCTTCCAGTTATTGATTATCGCAGGCAGTGCTGTGATGAAAATCTATTGCATATGACATTTTTACACACCTACCGCTTAAACGATTTTCAGTTCCTTTCCCATCCTGTGCAAGAGAGAAGAACCTTCCCAGGAGCCTCCAGCAAACAGTTCCTCAGTTGCATCAGTCACATGTCCATCCCTGAACCAATCACAAAAGGGAGGCAGGGAGTCTCCTAAACACCAATCAGTCCCACCCCAGAGCTGCCCAGAGCAGTGCCTGGCCCTTTGCAGGTGTTCAGTAAATATTTGGTGAATGAATGAAAGGTTTATCAAATGACAGACCAACACCCCTAAGCAAGCACATCAGAGCAGCCTGGAGTCCTGGCATCCGGAAGTTGTCGCCTGGGTCTGACACTTTCATTGTGGCTTTCACCGGCTCAAAATATGAGGGATGCCATGGCAGAGAAGCCAGTTTCTCTGGGAAATTACTGAACTACATCAATTACATAGAAATTTATTTCTAAAGTCTCATTATGGGCTATGCTCCCACTTCCCAGCTTCTCCTACTCATTCCAGAAAGATTTCTTATCAGTCACAAATCTATAAAGGAGGTGGGAGAGGAGGAGGAAAAGGAGGAGAAAAGCTTGATGTTCCCAAAGGAAGAAACAACCATGACAATGTGTAAGATTTTTAAAAATTAATTTCCACTGGCTTCACTAGTTAAGGTTGACAATATGAGACTGCTATTATCAGCATTTGTCTTTATTAAACTTGAGCAAATTAATTATCCCCTTTGCACGCTGGAAGTTAGAATGACACTTCTTCCTCCTTCTGCTCCTCTTCCTCCTTCTGCTCCTCTTCCTCCTGATGAAGAAGATGATGATGACAAATGTATACACTTACCATATGCCGGGCACTGCCTTAAAGCCTTTATATATTAGTGTATTAAATCATGTATTCCTCCAACAGTCCCATCAGGGAGGCACCACTAGTCTCCTGATTTTACAGATGAGGAAACCAAAGCACAGAGGCCACCCACCCAGTATTAGATACTGGGGGAGCCGCTGGAACAGAGGGAAATGCCACCCCCTTGGGCATGCCAAAGTCCACTCCCTGAGCACGCTGTATGTACGATTCTTCTACATATAACCTGGTTTTGATTTGGAACTTAAAGATTGGGCATTTCCATTAATTTAGTGCATTGCTTAGACTAGGATACGCTCTGCTGCAGAGTCGAGCTCACCCAAATTTCACAAGTGCACTGCCTGCTCATATAAGCAGGTGGGTGCAGGTGGCAGTCCAGAGGGGCTGCCCTCCATTCAGCGATCCACAATCCGGGCTGCTTCAGCCCATCCCAAGAGAAAGCCTCCACACTTCTCACCACAGGGAACGACAGAGGCCGAAGAGTCACCCAGCCTAGAAGTCGAATGCTATCATTGTGCCACTGCACCCCAGCCTGGGTGACAGGGTGAGACCTGTCTCTAAAATAAATAGATAAATTAATAGAATACCTCGCAACGCTATGAGATGAGCATCGTCATTATCCGCACAGGGCAGATGGGTACCTGAAGCTCACAAAGGTTAAGAAACCTTCCCAAGGAGACACAGCTGTTAGTGGTCGGGTCAGGATGTGGGCTCAGTCCTGAATCCAGCGAAGACCCCATACTAGCCTCGCCCATGGCACACCGTCAGTGGCAGAAGCACGACCAAACCTCGGGCTTCCCAACTGACTGCAGGGCTCTTTCCTTAAAGTGTATTAAATGGGGTGGAGGAGGTCACTGTACCTCTGGGTCAGAGGGGCTGGATCTGGCGGGGGTGTGGCATGGAGGAGCCAGCCTTGGAAGGTGACTGTCGCCCCGGGTAGGTTCTCTGCCCAGGCCTGGGTGGGGTGTGGCTGCATCCTGCCCAGACGGAGGCTCAGATAGTCATGCCCGTCTCAGCACCTTTTTCACCGTCTCCTAGAGCCAGTGCCACCGCTCAAGCTTTACCGCCTTTGTCTGCAGTGAAGTTAGAGAAGGTATTTCCATGCCCACCAGCACAGTGCTTTTGGGGTCCTTGCAGGTTCTATCTAGACTATAAAGTGCGCCTCATTTAACACAATGCCCGACACACCTGCCTGGCTGAACTGAGGTTCTTGGATCCTCCTATGGCCTCTGCAAGCAAGTGTATGTTCTGAGCGCCACCTAGTGGTAGCCAGAGCCCCCAGCGCTTTTGCCTTCCCAAACCTGGTCTTGAAGGGGCTCCTCCTCCTCCTTCTGAGGTCTCTACAGGGAGGCTTAGGTGACATAGAGGCTGCCAGCCCCCTCTGGTTCCAGGACACTTCGGAGAGGCCCAAGGCCAAGTGGTTCCCCCAAACTCTGTGCGTTTATGTTGCAACTGCCCCATCCTGGGCTCTGCCTGAGCTTCCAGATGCTGCTCTTGGTGAAGTCACAGAATAATGCCTTTTGTCATTTATCTGCCTTCCCGAGTGAGGGTAGGAAGCCATGTGGAGGGATCAGCATCTCATTTCAATGTGAGAGAAACTAACGGAGGAAAGAGAATTTTAAAAAGCTACTGAGAACACACATTCGACAACTTACATAAAACGGACCAGTTCCTTGAAAAATACAAATGACTACAACTCACCCAATATGAACCAGATAATTTGAATATGCCTACAACTGTTAAGGAAATTGAATTTGTAATTTTAAAGCTCCCAAAAAAGAAGTCTCCAGATCCAGATGGTTTCGCTGGAGAATTCTACCAAATGTTTAAAGAGGAATTAACACCATCTCTATACATTCTCTTTCAGGAAATAGAAGAGGGAACACTTTGCATTTCATTTTATGAAGCTAGTAGTTCCCTGATATTAAAACCAAAGATAGTACAAAAAGAAAACTGCAGATCAACATTCCTCATGAACACGGGAACAAAAATCCTTAACAAAACAGTAGCAAAGAGAATTCAGCAATGTATAAGAAAGAATTGCATACCATAACCTAGTGGAGTTTATTCCACAGATGCAAGGCTGGTTGAGTATTTGAAAATCAATCGGTGCAATCCACCATATTAACAGGCTAAAGAAGAGAAATCACATGATCCTATAAATTAATGCAGAAAAAGCATTTGACAAAATTCAACACCCACTTACGATAAAAACCGTCGGAAAAATGGGAATATAGGAGCACCTTTTTAACTTAATAAAGAGCATCTACCAAAAAACTGCAGCTAGCATACTTCATGTTTAAAAGACTGAATGTTTCCCTCATAAGCCTGGGGACAAGGCAAAGATGCCTAGTCTCACCGCTGGTATTCCGCTCGAGGCTGTATTTTCTGGATAGTGGATAGACAGCTGTCTCCGGCTACCTCCAGAGGGTCAAGAGGGAACTTTCCAGGGTCAGTGCTGCAAGTTCTAGCCAGAGAAGGAAGGCAAGAAAAGGAAATAAAAGGCATACAGCTTTGCTTATGTTTGCAAATCAAGCAAGGTTAAGGTCATTTATGAGGCCTAATTGGCTTTGTCTGTCCAGGAATTCCTCATGCCAGACTTCACTTCAATTTAACACTTACAGAGCTGATGAAATCATCTGGGAAACTTTTTAAATGAACCAGCAAAGCCCAAATTCCATTCCCAGAGATTGGATTTGCCTGGTCCAGGGTCGGGCCTGAGCACACGCAGTTTGTTAACATTCCCCAGGTTATTCCAACATGCACGTTTAGCACATGTGGGAACCACTTAGCTAAATGAAGAGCTCCCAGAAAGCCCCTCAATACGGTGCTTCCCCCAGCATGGTCCCTGACCCCGTGAGTGGCAGCGCCAGCCTCACCTGGGAGCTTGTTGGAAATGCCCGTTCCCAGGCCCCACCCCAGACCTACTGAATCAGAAACACCCGGACTAGGACCCAGAGATCTGCTTTGTTACAAGCTCTCCCCTGGATTCTGGTGCCGCTCACGTTTGAGAGACTCTGCCTCAGTACACAGATTCCAGGAGCAGCCGACTCCCAAACTAGAAAATACCAGATCTGTCCAGAAAGTATCCAGACATATAATATTATATATTATGTTAACAGTGGCTGGATACTTTCCGGACAGACCTCCTACATCTGGTTCAAAAACATTAAGAACATTGTTCAAACCTCCCTGGAGATCAAAAGGAAAGCAACAGAAAAACAACTGTGACATCCCATTTGATGCCTGTCAAACTGGCAAATTTAAAAATAAAGCAAATAAAAGATAATACTTTATGATTTCCTTTTCACACAACTATGTTAACACAACCACCCAGTTTTCCAGGGACTGAGGGGGTTCCCAGAATTGGGGACTTTCTGTGCTGAAGCCAGGAAAGCCCAGGGCAGGGCAGGACCAGTTGGTCCCTCTACACAGGACTATCAGATTGCTATAATCATTGCTTATTCTCTCTTTTCCCCATTGGACTGTAACCCGTAGGGACAGGACCCTGTGTGTCTGGTAGTATAGCCTTGTCTACGGCCTTGTCTATAATAGGTGCTCAATAAATATTTGGAGATGAAAGGAAGAAAGGAGGGGAGGGAGAGAAGAAGACAGACAATTGCTAGCAGTCACTCTCTCAGTATTTCTCAGCTACAGACACATACCACGATTATAGTTCTGATTGCACCATATTATAGCTACTTATTTATGGTCTTTCTCCCCCATGAGCTCATCCTGTTGGTGGACTGTATCCTGCCACGGTCATATAATCAAAGGCTTTAGAGCCTAGAGGGAAAGAGAATGAGAGCTGAGCACAGTCTGTCTGGGGGTTCAAGTCCAACTCTGTGGATTATCAGCTGTGTGATCTTGGACAAGCTATTTCAACTTTCTCCACCTCAGTGTCCTCATCTGAAAAGGGAGTATGAAAGGAATAACACAGGACTGACTGACCTCCTGGGGTGGTTGTGAGAATTACGCATGAGTGACTCCAGGTCAACCACCTAGAATGGTGTCTGCATACGTAGAGTGCTCAGTAATGTCAGCTAGAATTATTGGTCAAGGAGGGGAGCCCACGCACCCCATGCGAGGGAGTGGAAGTAAACTCATGGAGGCTGCATTTTCTGGATGGTGGATAGACAGCTGTCTCTGGCTACCTCCAAAGGGTCAAGAGGGAACTTTCCAGGGTCAGGAAGATGACACAGGAAGGCTTCAGGCTGCCACTGGGCTTCCTGTGCCCGTGTCTCCCTTCCTGCACCCCCTCATTTCCCATTAAGACAGATGCCCGGTGCCCCTGGGGGCCTCAGGGCACCTGACCTACAACTACACATTCACATGAGGGGGGCCAGGGAGAGTCAGCTGCAGGAGGGCTGCCCTTCTGTTCACGGTTCAGTCCCCAGGACCTCGTGTCTGGTACACAGTAGGTGCTTTGTAATCATTTCCTAAATGACTAATATTAAGGAGTCCAAATATCTTTTAATCTCCATTGTCTGTCAGTGCCCAGATCTGTCTCATCTCTGGCCCCGCCCTTGAGCAAAGCCCAGCTGTGTCCTTCCTGTCAGGTCATGAACCCGGAAGCAGAACGGCCATAAGCCAAATGGCTCCACCTGGAAATCCTTCCCCACCTTTCCCCACGTCTCCCTTGACTTGAGAGATAGCAGAGGGAAAGAGAACATGCTGGATTAAGTAGTCAGGAGCCTACATCATCTTCTTGCTCATCATTCTTTATTAGGAACCTAAAACAAGAGACCTGTTGTCCTGGCCCTCAGAGGCATTCACACACATACTCTCTGCTCTGAGGCACTAAACAGGCTTGTTGTCTTTGGACGTAGCAGAGTTAACCGTGGAGTTAGGCGTCACGAGAGCAGCCACTCAGAAGAGCATGCTTGTGAAACCAATAAAGGCTGAATTAGCACCAGTCTTCCCTCTTACCCCGCCCTCCAGAAGGGTCACCCTTCCTGCCTGCTCCGCTGGGACATGCCACCAATGATGCTTTCGCAAACTTATCAGTTTCCCCTGCCTAGCCCGTGAGTTTTTAAGGACAGGGACCAGTGAGCCCCATCTAGGAGGTACCTAGTACCGTGCTAAACACGGAAGGCAAAAACGAGTAGAACACCCACCCAGGAGTGTACAATCCGGGAGCCTCATTCTCAGTCATTTCTGCATCCTTGGCATTTAGCACAGTGCCTGGCAAATATAAGACACGTTTGTTGAAGGAATGGATGAAAATCCCTAAATGACCTCAAATCAGGTTGCAGAAAGTGCCGCCACAAAAATCCATTCTAGCGCTGCTGTGGCAGTAGAAGCCTGGCCTGCCCCCGCCCTTGGGGAGGGGCATGATGGGGACTGTGGTTCTGTGTCACTTAAGGACTGAAGGCATCTTTATAGGGCAGACCAATGGCCAGCCCAGCCAGCTGGTGTTCTCAGCCCAGGCCTGCCTTTTGTGGAAGGGAGACCTGCAAAACCCAGACCTGTTTTTCCAGGAGTGGAAATCTATTTGCAGTGTTCTCTGTTGTTTTTTAATTTGTTTTCCTTTTAACAAAAATGGGGTCCTATGATGCATACTATTGGGTAACTATGGCTCCCCCCACACACTTAACAGCATATAATAAATATTTTCCATATTACTAAACTTAAAGGTAAAGCACCATTTATAATGGTTACATAATGTTCCATTGAGCAAATATATCGGCCTTTACTCAACCAGTTCCCCAGTTTGAGATTTTTGGGTGTTTCCTGATTTTTGCTGTAAGGAATATTCTTATCGCTAAATCCCTAGGAAACATTCCTAGAAGAGGCATTGATGAGTCAAAGAGCATGTACACGTTAATGACTGTAGATAGTTATTGTCAAACTGCCTTACAGAAAGAGCCCCTACTGAGACTTTATGGTCAGGCGGGCCCCACAAGCAAAGTGGACAATTTTATACAGATCTGCAGCTCTTATCTGAATCCCCTGGGACTGGTTGCATTTAAAAATGCAGACCGTTCCACTTTCTACAGAAATACAACGTGCTTTCTGCCACCTGTTTCAACCTCCAGCAGATTCCAGGGCAGACCACGGTCCAGCTCCTTGTCATGTCCTCAGAAAAGCACATGGATACCTGCAGGGAGTGAGATAAATCAGGACCACAGAGCCTCAGGGCAGGTTTTGCCACTACGTGGCTTTGGGTGCTAAAAGTATGTTTTTTAAAAAAGCACTTCCCGTTTGGAGAACTTCTGCAGTTTGCACGTGTGGAGAAGGAAATGCACACCAGCCTAAAGTGGCTCTGTAGCTTTGCAAGGGAAATCGAGCTCACGGGACAGAGGAAGGTAGTGAGACAGCGATTAAGTCATCTGCTTGGGAGGACAGTCAGGTCTGTGTCTAAGCCCTGGCTCCACCTACAGCAGGCTGGGCGACTCGGACCAGTCGCTTACCCTTTCTGGGCCTCAGCTGTCTCATCTCTGAAGAGCGCCCCATGCCAGAGCTGTGAGAGAAGACAAAGGACAATGCATATAAAAACGCTTAGCACACGCCCAAATGGTGTTGCCTAGACGAGAGTCATGGCCTCAGACTTTCCCTCATAAATGGCAGAGCTGGGATGGGACAGCCTCAGCCTTTCATGCAGCGCCAGGTGGGACCCATTGAACACTAGCACCTGTCTCATCCTGCAGCCCCCAAAGCCGATGCCCAGAATTCCAGCTGTGACTCGCCAAGCAGCAGGCCCAGGAGATGTGGATGGAAGGAAGGCCCAACAGGAGCCGCAGTGGGATGACTCCTGGTGGCCCTGAATGGCGCCACCCACTACGGTGGCGCTGGGCCCTCTGTCTCCTGGTGCCCTACTTGGGTGGGGCTACGCCCAGGCCAGCCCAGCCTGGACCTCTGCAGAGACCTAGTTTAGTGTCCCAGAGTGTGGCTGTGGCCAGTGAAGTCCCAGACTGTTCCAAGCTGCAGTTCCAAGATCAGGGCAGGCAAGCCCGGGGGCGGGCCACCAGCAGGTCCCACAAAAAGTCGAGCTGCCTTGTTAAGGACACGGGCGGTGTGAGAATGGGCCAAGGTTTGGTGGCCTCTGTCAGACCACGGGTGGTTGCTGGGGTGCGAAGGTGGCAGGGACAGAGGTCTGCAGGGACTGGGTGGAGTGGGCAGCCTCCTTCCACCTGGCCCCACACACACACACCTGGGGGGGCACAGGACTCACCACGGGTTGTTTACTACACTTGGGGAAAAAAAGCAAGAGGAGAAGGAACAGGGTGGGAAATAAAAGCCTGAAAGGCCCTCTGTCAATCCGTCTGTTTACAAAGTTTTACCAACACGGATTATAGCACCTCCGTTGCTAGAGGCTCCTTGCACTGAGAACCCTTTCTGAGACGAGCTTGTGTTTGCTAAGAATAATTTTGCCAGGTCTGAATTGCTGTCTGCCAGGAGATGGAAATTTCCAGAAGCCCCCTATCCAATGGGGCCTTTCACAGCTTACCCAATAGACCCTGGGAAATAGCAAACAACTGGCTCATCTGTTCAGAAAGTACTGCAGAGGTTTCTTTAAAAGAGTTAAAACATATTCTAGAATACACCGAAACATCGCCAAAGGCGTTTCTTAATTGCTCATAAGCTCACTAATCTTCCACAGCAGTAACTTTATTTCTAAACAGGCCTTTCCATCTTCATCTATATAGATTTACACGTTCACATTGTTTTAATCACAGTATTATTAGATTTCATTTGTACCCTTTTTCTTTAACAATACCCTATAAACACTTGTTCGTGGTTTTATAGTCTTCATGTCAATTCTAATAATAGCATGCCATTTCACTGCATTCATATACCACAGACTTCTTAACCAGACTATAAAAAATAGTTTTCCACTATTATAAATAATGCTGCAGTGAACATCTTTGTGCATATGCTATTGTCACATAGCAACTACTCAAATTTATTTTCGGTTACTGATTCAGCTTTTATGTTTATTGGGTACCTATTATGTACTTTAGGCCCTAAATGAACAAAAGAGATGCAGTCTCTGCCCCAAGGTCTAAACATTCTAAATTTTAGTAATTTTCAGATCTTCCCGAGTGGGGCTCAGATATGTTTTTAAAAGTCCTTTGCATTAAAAATTGTAGCATTTGCAGCCAAGAAAGTATAGATGGGGGCCTGCCCGCGTCACAGGCAGATGTCACTGACACACACAGTTCCCCAGGGCTAACGAACATGCCGGAGTTATGGGATGGAGAGCAGAGTGGCAGCTCCTTCTAGAAGAGGTGGCCTGGGGGAGGGAGGCTGGGGCAAAGCCACGGAGACTGCACCGCAGACTGGACTCTCCCCCACACCGGGGGCTGGGGGCCCTCTGCAGGCCTCCGCCCACCCCCCAAGCCCCTCCGTGCTGGTGGCAGGGGCTGGGGGAGTAGAAGGTTTGCCTCCTCCTGACGCCCGCCTCCTCTCAAAGCCCGGCCCAACCTGGCGGGGGTCCCAGGGCCTTGTCAGCAGTCCTTCCAGGCAAGTGACGTGCAGTGCCCACGGGCTAGCAGTGGCAGAGGGGGACAATGGCAGGACTCCCTACAGAGCCAGGATGCGCTCCCACCCTGCACTACCACCCTGCCACTCAGCGCGGTGACGGGCTTGGGGGCAGACGGTCAGAGGCAAATCCGTCTCCCCCAGCGGCAGGCTGGTTTTTGATTGAGTTGTCGTGGCAACTCAATGGATGCATTGTGCCAGGCGAGGGACCGTCCTATTGAATCCTCTGAGCAACCCTAGCACCCAGGGGCACTTGCGTCTCCTCCACGCCAGAGGGCAGAGGACTCCTCCAGGATCACTCTGCTAACTGGGTCCAAACCTCGAGTCCAAATAACACAGAGAGAGGCTCTCGAAAAAATAGTGATGTCTATTTGGGAACGCAGTGCACACGTGCCATACATAGTAACCTGTGTGCGTACTCAGGAGGCAAAGGAAGACAAAGATTTTTAAAGGAAAAACGTGGAGGATTGCACAATGGTTTTGAGATAATGATCCTTGGCTACAAGGATCAATAAGAAGGTGGCGTCAGTCCAAGATTGGACAGGCAGTTGCTGGGCAGATGTCCTCCCAGAGGTGTGTGTGTGCGTGTGTGTCAGGTTGTGATGGCCCCTGTGCAAGGCTGTGGTTTTTGCAGAGTCTTTTGTGACACTTTTGTTATCAGGCATTTGTGCCTGAGAACCTTCTCTTCTTGTCCTCCTCTGGCTCTATTTCTTAGGATTTTTTTTTAAAACACAGATGACCCCAATTTGATTCTGACAACTTTCACAAGAGTAAAATGTGTCCTATCCCAAAGTCGGGGTTCCTAGCCTCTATGCGATGTTGTTTATACAGCACCTGCCCCCACCCGTCTCTTTTGCCTTCCTTCCTTAAAATGCACAAATTGCTTTCTGAATCACTTCTGGGGTTACCAAGGAGGATAAGAGAGAGAAAAGGTGTTTCCTGACAAACTACACAAGACATTCATGGTCACAGCCAGGAAAAAACCAGCGTCACCCAATGGCCAGACTTTCTACCTGGGGATGGTACACATATAATTATCATTAACACCTGCCAGCCCTGTCCTCACTACCTTTCTCACCTCCAGGTAACTCATTTGCTTGCCTGATTTACATACTAACTTTCCCTACTGCCCTGAGTTAACTTACTTAGTCCTCATGACAACATGAGGAGGGAGGTGCTGATGTTATCACCGCCATGTTATACCTGAGGAAACTCAGAGAGGTTTACCAACAAGCCCAAGGCCACACAGTGGGTGGTTAACCCAGGATTCGAACCCAGGCTGTCTGGCATCAGAAGCTGTTGGTCTAGGCACGCTCCTCTAATCCCTTGTGCCTGAGGAAGCACGAAGTAGTCACTCCATTCAGGGCACCGGGACACTGTGCTGGTTGGTAGTGGCAGTTTCCTCCTCAGTCCTTTTGGCATAAGCACCTCTGGAGTTTTCCACAAAACAGTCCCTGGGAAGTTTCCATTATTTCCTAAGACTGAGCTGTGGGCAGCAGGCAGGGGTAGGTTATGGAAGCCTCATTTTATTTCTTTGCCCGTAGACTAGCCCTCTTCTCAAATGCAAGTACTTAACCCTTCTTAGCCTCTTTATTGACTCTCCCTGATTCGCAAATGTCTCTCTGCATAAAACACGCCATTTCCATAATGTGGCCTTTCTTCCTCGTGGAGACTGCTCTTCCTTGCAAATATTGACAAAGTTTTTTCCCTGTTGCTGTATTAACACGCGCCCCAGCCCAGGCAGCATTCTCTGCTCCTGGGTGTACACCTTGAAGTGTGTCTGGAAGGTTTCTCACTGACTTTATTTGCAGAAAGAACTGCCTGGCCCCTGCTGGACTCAGAACAAAGAATGAACGGAACAAGGAGGGACTGCGAGAGGTGAGGTTTTTAACGCAAATGCCTCAGCTGCTTAATGATGATTTACCTCAAATCCAAACCTTCTGAACAGCAAAAAAAAACAACCACCAAAAATCCCAGGGTGATTGGTTTTGCCTTCCCTTTTGGAGCACTTTCACACACAGTTTTCTTTGAGCCCAAGGACAACTGCAGGAGAGAACTGGAGCCTGGAGGAGTGGGCAGACATGAAACTGCTCCCTTCACTGCTGAGTGGAGTCTCCACTCTATATATTGAGATAGACACTGTCCATTTGCTCTATAGACTAGAAATGCTAAATCACACTTTCCCAGCCTCCCTTGCAGCTAGGGATGGCCATGGGACAGAGACCTGGCCCAGGCGGTAAAAGCAAAAGTCTACTGGGGAACATTGGACAGCTGTGTGGAAGGGAAAGAGGCAGTCCTGCCTTTTACTCCCTCTTCTTACTGCCTTGAATGTAGACTTAATGGCTGTAGCTGCAGCAGCCATTCTGTGACCATGAGGGAAAGACTGAGAGACTTGCAAAGAAGCAGACCCTGACATTGCTGAGTTGCTTCTCCAGTAGTCACAGCTAACTGCCTGGGGCTTTCTAGGTGAGGAAAATAAGTATCTATTTGTTTAAGCCCCTGTTAATGGGTGTTTGTTACTTGCAGCCAGAAAAGCTCCTACATAATACACTTCGGTGTTATTATCCCCGTCATTCAGAAAAGGAAAGCGAGGCCAGAGACGGTGAGTGTCTTGTTAGAAGTCTTAGCGTTAACCAACCGTACGTGACTACAGTGTTCTCATGCCGTGTCCTGGCCTCTCCTCGCTCTTCTACAGCTGCCTCCACTGGCCTGGCAGGGATTCCAGGCAGCTGAACAATCCATTGCCCGTGAGCAGCTAGTACTTCCTTCAGGCAGTTCATGTGTTTTGCTGGGTCGATGGTCCAAGTGCTCGTGTGCAGTAACAAGCCTCCCTCAATTAATTTTCAGACATTACCCAGAGGAGAAAGCAAAGAGTAAACTGCCTTAGCTGTCAGAAGCTTTTGCACTGTTCTCTAAGTCCGGTTTGAGTCATACTTACTGTCTGATGGCCCGCTGTGTGTCCAAAAGGGACACAGTGCCCTTGGCCTCCCTCTGCCTGTGTCACTGCTCGTGTGGCCTCATCCCACACAGGCTGAGGGGGCATGACTTCTCCACCGTCCCTCTGCCTCCCGTGCAGGGGGGTTTCCTGGAGACTTACCTGAGTTTCCAGCCCCCAGCCCCGGGCTGCGGTGGTTTTCCTGTTACTCTTAAGTCCTCGGTATTATATATGGCGTCACTTAGCACAACGATAATTGGATCATTACTTATGCAATTGTCTGTTTGAGGCCTGTTTCTCCCCTTAGACTGCAAGCTCCAGGTGGGCAGGGATCCTGTTGGTCTTATTCAGAGGCACACCCTCAAGTCTGCACGGAGCCTGGACGTAGCATGCCCTTGATGACAGCCTTTGTCAGGGGATCGCTGGGTGGTTCCCGTGGCTCTTTCTCCTCCCTGCTAATCAGAACCCCCAATGTCTGCATGCCACTCCAGAAGCTGACATGTTCTTCTAGAAGCTGCCATTTTCCTCCTCTTGTGATTTGGCTTTTGTTCTAGGCCTTGAGAGTACAGAGGTGAATAATGATGATTATAATAGCAGTTAGCGTTTATCAAACATTTAGTATGGCCAAGCACTGTAGTAAAGCACGTAGCACAGTGTCTCGTCCAACCCACATACCAACTCTCTGAGGAACTTGCTACTGTTTTTTCCACTTCATGGAGGAAGAATTCGAGGCACAGAGAAGCTCGGTCATCTTCTTCAAGGTCATATAGTAGTAAATAAGTGGCAGGTGCAGGATTCAACCCGGCCGCTGGGCCACATGCTCCCCGTAAGTCTCTGTGCTCTCCAGCAGAAGTGGGGAGCATCCTGGATCTTCCAGCCAGGCTAAGGAGAAAGATGTTACTCAAATAATCCCACTGCGTTGGTCAGGGTTCTCTCAAGAAACAGACCCAGTAGGAGTTAGATACGTAGATCTATAGACAGATAAGAGGAGATTTACAGTGGGCATTGGCTCAAACGAGTATGGAAGTCCCACCATCTGTCACCTGCGAGCTGGACAACCAGGAAAGCCAGTGGTGTAAATCAGCCCAAGTCGGGAGGCCTCGAAACCAGGGGGGCCCATGGTGGGGGGGGCTCTGGGACTAGTGTAAGTCCCAGAGTCCAAAGGCCCGAGAACCAGGAGCTCCAATGTCCAAGGGCAGGAGAAGATGATGGATGTCCCAACTGCAGAAGAGATGGCAAATCTGTCCTTCTTCTGCCTTTTTGTTCTATCTGGGCCCTCAGCAGGTTGGTTGTTGCCGTCCCACACTGGTGAGGGTGGATCGTCTGTAATCAGTCTGCTGATTCAAACGCTCATCTCTCCCAGAGTCACTCCCACGAGCACACTCCAGAATAGTGTTTTGCCAGATATCTGGGCATCCCTTAGCCCAGTCAAGTTGACGCCTGAAAGTAACCATCACACCCACCGTGATCAACACTGTGAAGAAAAATTCCAAGGGACACCTGCGCTGACAGTCGAATCTTCTGTGACTTGAGAAGAACCTGCTGGGTTCTCTTTCTAGTGCCCTCCTAGGCGGAAACCACAATGTACGCACTCTCTGCCCACTCGTCTTCGTGCGGGTTTCCGTGCTGGCTCGGGCAAGACTTCAGCCCCGCTGGGACTCCGCCCCCTGGATGTAATTCAGAACCCTTCCACGGGGTGTGATGTAGGGTAGCCGTTAAATTTAAGCTACCCTAAAGGCGGTCAACTGGCCCAATCAGGATCACATGTCTTGGGAGTCATCAGAGGGCATTTCATCAAAAGTCCACAGTCTAGAGGAGCTACTGCCTACTGGAGATTGTGCTATTAGCAAGAATAAATGTAAGAAATAGGTTTAGTTGGTGAAATTAATGGCTTTTTAATGAATGTAATGGAAGTTAGAAACTGGCTGTCCTTGGTTAAAATTTGTGACTTTCAGATCCACAGGTTGGCTCAGATATCCCAGAGCCAGTCCCCATCCGTGTATGAGCAGGGCATGGAATCCGGTGCACCCTCCCTTTCTGCTTTAAGGCTGGCACCAGATACTCAATTCCTAACGGGGCCGGAGTCCAGCTGCTGGCTCAGAAGATCTGGGGACACTTTGCCCGAGTGAGCCCCTTATCCAGGGTTCTGGTGGAGCAACTAAAAGGACAAAGATTTGGGACTTCTCTGGGTTTACCAAGCAGGTTGACTACTTTGTGCCTTCTTGCCAATAGATGTCATTGCGAGTGGTAACATTTTAACCAAGTAGCAAGGTGGGAGAACAACTTACCCTCAGTGCTTCTAACATCTAGTAGCCTCTGACACCTACCAAAGATCACCTAATCATTTGCCTGGCCAAATTGGTTTAATACTGTTCATAGTACCTAATACTCAACCCAATACCATATGCTGGGGCTTTTTAGAATTTCATGGGTTTTTTCTGTGTAGAGTTTTGGACACAGCTTTGAAAGACATGTTACTCCAGAGTGGAGTTTCTCAACCTCAGCACTGTTGATAATTTATGTGGATAATTCTTTACTGCAGGAGCTGTCCTGTGCATTGTAGGATGTTGAGCCTTCGCCTCTTGGGCTGGACAGAACAGGTGGTCCTCATGATTTCTTTCCTCCAGCTCAGAGATCTACGATCCCCTTCTCAAGAACTCACGAACGCACCCAGCAACAGTTTGCTGAGAGATGCCAAGAGCCGTGCATGTGACGCTGATGCCATGCACACGCTGGATGTCCTCGGAGAAGTCACTCCTTTCTGAACCACACAGAGGCTCTCAGAAGTCACGGGGACCTGATGGGGACCAGGAATCATCTCCCTAGAAAATATACACGAGCACAAGATTTTGCATAAAGTTTCAGGGGCGTCACAGGGCCCCTTTGGAGGTGCATGTGCCAGGTTAGGAATATTCGGTTGGAGGCCTCCAAGGTTGCTTTCTGTCCTAACTCCTGTGCCTGGAACAATGCTGGCCCCATGGGGGAAACCCTAAATCAGAGACCTGGCGAGAAGGTGAACCATCACAGAGTGGGAAATATCATCCCTCATGAGGTTTCAGTTCCAAAGGAAAAGCCTCCACGGGAGGGAAGGGAGGGAAGCAGGCTTTTTTTTTTTTTTTTTTTTTTTTTGAGACAGAGTCTCACTCTGTTGCCTGGGCTAAAGTGAATGCTGTGGCATCAGCCTAGCTCACAGCAACCTCAATCTCCTGAGCTCAAGCTCCTCCTGCCTCAGCCTCCCGAGTAGCTGGGACTACAGGCATGCGCCACCATGCCCCGCTAATTTTTTCTATGTATTTTTAGTTGGCCAATTAACATTTCTTTACTCTCTCCCCCTGCTCTGCTCGCTGGTCCTCTCAGCAGGGTTAGGCCTCAGGCCTGTCAACTTAAGGTGGGGACAGTATCTAGCCAGAATTTAACACCAATGTTGTGTTTTCCCATCATTTTTCATAATCTATTTGTTTTCATTTGATTCCAAAAGCAAAAGACATAAATGGGAACGCACGGGGGTGTTTATTAAAAGTTGCCCTGTGTGCTTCTCATGCGTGCTTCCGGGAACATTCTATGCACATGCCAGCACACACAGCTGTGTGCTCTGCACTCGTTTCAAAAATTAGTCTCTACTTACTGACTGGTTTCCATTTATGATTTTGATATACGGTTTCCTTTTCAAATAAATGCGTTTACACTTAAAAGAAGGGTGAGCCTTTTAAAGTATAGTGTTAAGTAAATACACAGAGATGACAAAAAGTGCCACTGAGGCATGCGATGACGCTGCCTGTGAGAGCTGCGAAGCCCACGGGGCTCTGCCCCCAGCTGTGCTCTCGGCGGTGTGGGAGGCTGAGGGGTGCTCTGTCTAGATCCCGGCTTCCCACACACACACACACACAAGTCCCCTGTCACCTGGGAAGGATGGGGAGCTCAGGTGGAGGGCACAGACCCTGCCCACGAAGGCTCCTGGCCACTGAGGGCATCCGTAGGTGGGACGTGCACAGAACATCAGGAGTGTTGGGGGCCTCTCTGTCTCTGTTGCCACGTCGAAGTGCTGGCGGTTTGGGTTAGAACACGCCTGACATGCATTTGCTTCCAGAAAGAACTAGCGTTACCCGGACGCCGCCCCTCCCCCTGCCGCGTGGCGGGCATGGGTGCAGTGTGTGCGCACGCGTGTGCATGCATGCTGTGAGCCCAGTGTGCGAGTGTGAGCAAAGGAGCAGAGACGCCGCAGAAACGAAGCAGTCACTCAAAGCTCGCTGTACCCTGCACGGGGCTGCTCTGTCTAGCGGTGCTTATTAGTCATGAATACAATATATTTATGCACTAATGATTTCCATTATAAATACGATTAACAATCTCATTCTTCTCAGATACAACATATCATGCATCTAATGAACAAAGTTTAGGGAGGCCACATATTGTCATTATCCATAACTCAATTCAGATTCCAGAGATACACGCAGACTGTCGAAATCAGCCCTTAGAACTCAGAAGCATGTAGAAATCTCATCAACAGCTTTGGGAGCTGTGTTGAATTCCAAAGAGATAGCAAATCTTTACCCTGGCACAGAACAATTCTGAGATTAGTTGCAAAAGGATAAAATAAAAAACATGCTGAGAATTGTACGCAATGGCCACAAATAATCACTGCATTTACCACGGAGAGTCACTTATGTAGTAACAGGCTTAATTTTCCTGAGGCCACTGGGTTCTTGCTCATTCACGGGTTGCAGGGATCATGTGACTCTCATGCCCAGCTGAACCTTGGGAAAACCCACCTGAGCGTCGTGTAGGGAGAGATTCATCAGGAGATAAAAGCTGAAGGCCCAGGCACTGCCTCCAAATAAATGTGTGGCTCTCTCAGCAAGCCCTGTGGCCACACCACAGAAGAATGTGTGGGTCTTATAGGTTTGGTATACACCTGTGTAGTTTTTTTTTTTTTAATAGACTTTATTTTTAGAGCAGTTTGAGGTCCACAGCAACACTGAGCAGAAGGTACAGAGATTTCCCACATGCACACGTGCACCATCAACTTCCCCCGTCACAGTGACCCGTTTGCTACCATTGGTAAACCTGCAGTGTCACACCATCATCACCCCAAGTCCAGGGTTTACATTAGGGGTCACTCTTGGCATTGCTCATGCTATGGGTTTACACAAATGTACAGTGACATGTATCTACCATTGTAATATCATTCAGAGTAGTTTCGCTGCCCTAAAAAAAAATCTAGTTTTTGGGTTTTTTTCACTGAGCTATTAACTATAAACTTTATTTCATATCATTAACTATTTTCTTTAAAAAAAAAAAAAGATTTGGCCGGGCGCGGTGGCTCACGCCTGTAATCCTAGCTCTCTGGGAGGCCGAGGGCGGATCATTTGAGCTCAGGAGTTCGAGACCAGCCTGAGCAAGAGCGAGACCCCGTCTCTACTATAAATAGAAAGAAATTAATTGGCCAACTAATATACATAGAAAAAATTAGCCGGGCATGGTGGCGCATGCCTGTAGTCCCAGCTACTCTGGAGGCTGAGGCAGGAGGATCTCTTTAACTCAGAAGTTTGAGGTTGCAGTGAGCTATGATTGTACCACTGCCCTTCAGCCTGGGTAACAGAGTGAGAATCTGTCTTAAAAAAACAAAACACCAACAAAAAGATGAATTAAATGGCTGTATTAGTCAAAGTACAGGCTAAGCTGCTGTATCAAAGACTCTAAAGTATTGTCTCTTCAAAGAGTAAACAAGACTAAATAAGACTTCTTTCTCATCCAGCAGATGGAGGCGGGAGGGTAGTACAGAGCATGGGTCCTCTGAGGGCCTGGTCCCTTCTATGTCATTGATCCCCATCTGCTCTCCCGTGGCTGGCTCTCCACCCTCCAGGGTGGGTATCAGGACATTCACAGACGCAGGAGAAAGAGGAGGTGAAGGGCAAGCACGGAACATAACACCCCACTTGCATTCTATTGACAAGAGCTTAGTCCCAGAGGCACAGTTAGCTATGGGGGAGGCTGGGAAATGTAGCGTGTAGCTGGATACCCAATCTCATTGCTAAAATGTATGTGTGTGCAGAAGGAGAGGTTTCTATTACCCAAAGGAAAAAGGGAAGAAGGAAGGATATAAGAACAATTAGATCTTCCCAATCATTTGGATAAACTTTCTCCCATAGCTGAATATTTAAATCATTTAAAATTTTTCATTAATGTAAATAACACTGTGATGAACATCCTCCTACACCTACCACCCCCTTTGTGCCAGCCCCTATTTTAAGTGCTTTACATGTGTGTTCACTAACTTGACCCTCACAGCCACCCTGAAAGGTGAGGCGATGACTATCCCTGTTTTATGGGGGCTGAGTCTCGACTCCTGCAGCGTCGGTACTTGTAGCCACTGCCTGTGGAAAGCCTGTGCGAGCGGTGCCCTTTCTCGTTAACTCCCTTTTATTTCCATTTGCTTCTATTCCCTTCTCCATGTGTTCCACGTGTATGCTTCTGTTTGTAGAGGTGCTTGTAAAACATGCATCATAGTTTTGTATGCATGCATTTTTAATATACAGAGGCAGTTTATAGGGCTCGTTCCCTTCCTTGTTTTTTTTGCACTCGCATCATCCCAAGTCATGAGTACATTCCAAGCATCGTCGCATCATCCTGCGTCCACCACGGTCTACGCATCCATCCCTCGGTGAGGAACAGCAGGATTGAGTCCAACTTCCCCATACCATAAACAATGTCACAGCAGACACCTTTGTGCACATTCCCTTAGGGACATCGTGATAATTTCTCTAGAATTGATGACTAGGAGCAGGATTGCTGGGTCACAGGGTACATGGTGCTTGAGGTCTAAACACCAAGGAGTAAACAGTCTGTTCTCCAACAAGCAGGGCCCAGGAGTCCCTTCCCTCTGCCCATCCTATGGCATTCACCCACTTCCTGATATCTGTAAATCTGAAGGCTGGAAAGTGATTTCTCATTATTTTAATTTCCTTTCCTAATGACTTATGAGTTTATGCATCTCTCCTATCTTGTTAAACTTGTGGGTTTTATCTTTGGTGAATAATAAGTTCAATGTCCCTCACCCATTTTCTTTTGGGGTTCCCATCTTCTTGATCTGCCAGAGTTCCTCATCGTCACCTGGGTCTAAGTCCCTTGTCACTTTTAGACACTGAAACTGTCTTCTCCCCACGTTGTCACTGCTCTGTTATTTAGGTTGGTGTAAAAGCAATCGTGGTTTTAGCATTGTTGAAATTTCCCATTTGATATTGGAATACATTCTTAAACAAATGTGGTTATATTACACATCATTTTAATGCACATTTCTCACTTTGTTTTTTTGCTAATGACATTACTTGTTGTTTATTTTATATTTATTTGAGACTATGGAAATGATGTTAGACAAAAAGCAAATTCGAGAGATTTTCTTATCAGAGTTCAAAATGGGTTGTAAAGCAGCAGAGGCAACTTGCAACATCAACAACACATTTGGCCCAGGAACTGCTAATGAACGTACAGTGGTGGTTCAAGAAGTTTTTCAAAGGAGACGAGAGCCTTGAAGATGAGGAGCGCAGTGGCTGGCCATCGGAAGTTGACAACGACCAATTGAGAGCAATCATTGAAGCTGATCCTGTTACCACTGCACTAAAAGTTGCTGAATAACTCAACATAGACCATTCTATGGTCATTCAGCATTTGAAACTAATTAGAAAGGTGAAAAAGCTTGATAAGTGGTGCCTCATGAGCTGACCGAAAATAAAAAAATTGTCATTTGAAGTATCGTCTTCTCTTACTCTATGCAACAACAAACCATTTCTTGACCAGACTGTGACATGCGACGAAAAGTGGATTGTTATGACAACTGGCAATGACCAGCTCAGTCGCTGGACTGAGAAGAAGCTCCAAAGCACTTCCCAAAGCCAAACTTGCACCCAAAAAGTTCATGATCACTGTTTGGTGGTCTGATCCACTACAGCTTTCTGAATCCCGGCGAAACCATTATATCTGAGAGGTATGCTCAGCAAATCAATGAGATGCACTGAAAACTGCAACGCCTGCAGCCAGCATTGGTCAACAGAAATGGCCCAAATGTAGCCCAATTCTTCTCCACAACAACACCCTACTGCATATTGCATAGCCAATGCTCCGAAAGTTGAATGAATTGGGCTACAAAGTTTTGCCTCATCCACTATATTCACATGACCTCTCACCAATAGACTTCCACTTCTTCAAGCATCTCGATAACTTTTTGCAGGGAAAATGCATCCACAACCAGCAGGATGCAGAAAATGCTTTCCAAGGGTTTGTCAAATCTTGAAGCACAGATTTTTATGCTACAGGAGTAAACAAACTCATTTCTCATTGGCAAAAATGTGTTGATTGTAATGGTTCCTATTTTGATTGATAAAGATGTGTTTGAGCCTAGTTATAACGATTTAAAATTCATGGTCGGAAACCACAATTACTTTTGCACCAACCTAAATAACTTTCTCCACGGTGGTCTTCATGGATCAGAACTTCAGAGGCAGTTGGCACATCAACGCTTTTGCTTTATGATTTGTGCTATGAGACCATGGTTTAGCAAGTTCTTCTCCACTTCTAGGTCGCAGGGATATTTTCATACATGTGCCATATAAATTTTATGATTATATCATACACATCTAGGTCTTTAATCTGTTGCAAATCTATTTTTGTTGTGCAGTGTTAAGAATCCGGTTTTATGGTTTGTACATACAGCAAACGAGTTTTCCCAGAATTACCTGCTAAACTTTTTTGTCTTTCACCCTTGATTTGCAAGCCCTGTAATTTGTTTTTTTAGCTCTGTGGCCTTATTCATTCAAGTGCATAAACAAAATGTGTTCCAATAAAACCAACTATGGCTGTCAGGCAGGAGCGGCAGCCTGCTGTTCACAGAGATGGACGCTAGGGGGCACGCCTCTCTGGCTTTGGAGTCACCCACGCTACTTAACAACCCACACATGTGAGCTTGGGCAAGTGAATAAATAACTCTGAGCCTCACTTTTCTCACCTGAAAAATGGGTGTAACACCAGTTCTGTAGGTTCTTACAAGCTTAGTTGAACCACTGCATGGAAAGCATCTAGGATGAGCAGGTCTTTCTCTTTGCCTGCATACCCCAACAGTGATGCCTCTTCCCTTTACATTTCCTCTCATGGCCATTTTAAGGTCTTCATTCCTCTACGCACTTGTACTTCCAGAGCCCACATCATTCCAGACATAATGAAATGCATACCCTTCCCGCTTTGTATATAGTTCACTCACAGATATACAGGAACTGGATCCAACTGCATTTGATTGGTTGAAATAATATTATATAGACATTTAAAAATTTGTCCATTTCAGTTCTTGTGTTGGGTTTTTTTCCTTCATATTCTGAAGCTTTTTTTTAAGTCTCAAAAGTTTTTATAAACACTGGGCCTTTTGCTTATGATGCTTAGCGGGGATGAAGCAGCCCAGCCTTCTCTATCTTAGCAACACTAACCAATCTTGTGGTTCCCACTCGTTTTCTGTGTAGAAACTAACTCAGATAATTGGTATTAACGGATCAACATTTAAGTGGACATATAGGAGTAACATTTATCAGGTGTCAGGAGGGTGAGAGGAGGGAGGAGGGGATGGGTATGTACAACCATGACAAGTAAAATGTGCAACGTTTGGGGGATGGACATGCTTGAGGCTCTTACTTGAGGGGGGGCATGGGCAATATATGTAACCTTAACACTTGTACCCCGATAATATGCTAAAATAAAAAAAAGAAACTAACTCAGAGGCCACCATTTTCCCTCCCTGCTGAGCCCAAGACCCACCTTCCCATTTTCCCATTGGTGCATCCCACTGAGTGCCTGGCCTGGACCTCCAGTTGAGGTCAAGCAATATTCTTTTCTAGCGAACATGAGCATAGAATGAATTGATGCATGTGTAGTACTTAGGACACAACTTTACTGTGCAGACAGTAAGCGTGCATATGGTAAAATTTGACAATTATTTATTACATGATTTGGTCAGGATTAAGAGTGAAAAGGTGGGTTGGAGAAACAATTTAGTAGGCAATTGCAAATCAGAGCAAAAGATGGAAACAAAAAGATAAAAGGCGATTGCCATGGTAAAATGAGACGGAAGAGTAATGAAATCTGTGGGACTTCAGTGTGTTCTTTTCCTCCCAATTATGTATAAAGTTACTACGATGTGCTTGGAACTGTTACAAACTTCTGTGTATACACAACTCATTTGCCCATTCTTGTGCTGATGGGTATTTATGCTGTTTCCAGGTTTTGTTGTTTGCTAAGTGTAATGGACATTCCTGTACATGTCTTTTGGTGCATTGATGTACAATTGTGCTGGATATACACCTAGTGTGCAATAGTTTACACATGTACCTCCAAAAACCGTGCACACATATTTTATTGGGTAATGCCAAATTGTTTTCTGAAGTGATTGTACCAATTGGCACCACCAGCAAAAAATAAGTGTTCCAGTTGCTCCACATATTTGCCGACATTTGATACTGTCAGACTCTTGAAACTTGTAATATAGTGGGCGTATTAATCAGGGCTCTCCTAGAACCAGACCAATGTTTTATAGATATATATGTATATAAAATATAGAGATTTATTGGCCAGGCATGGTGGCTCACGCCTCTAATCCTAGTACTTTAGGAAGCTGAGGTGTTGAAGACCAGTCTGAGCAAAATAGTGAGACAGATACTTTTAAATTAAAAAGCTGAGCCAGGTGTTGTGGTGCACACCTATAGTCTCAGCTACTCAGGAGGCTGAGGCAGGAACTTGAGCCTAGGAGTTCAAGGCTGCAGTGAGCTATGACTGTGCCACTGCACTCTAGTCCAGGTGACTGAGCAAGACCCTGTCTCAAAAAAGATAACATAGAGATTTATTATGAGAGACTGACTTGTGATCATGGAGACTGAGAAGTCCCACAGTACCATCTTCAACCTGGAGGCCCAGGAAAGCAGGTGGTATAGTTCCAATCCAAATCTGAAGGCTTTAGACTAACTATGAGAACCAGAGCAGCGTGGTCCCAGGGCAGATGAATGTCCCAGCTCAAGGACTGAAAGAACAAATTCACTCTTCTGCTTTTTGTCCGATTTGGGCTCTCAAAGATTGGATGATGCCCACCCACATTGGTGAGGGTGACCTTCTTTACTGATTCAATTGCTGATTTCTTCCAGAAACTCTCAGACACCCCCAGAAATAATGTTTTACCACCTACCTATCTGGGCACCCCTGAGTCAAGTTGACAAAATTAACCATCACAGTAAGTATGATACCTCACTGCAGTTTGAGTTGCGTTTCCCCTCACTGGTGAGGTGAGGCTGACCATTTTTGCTTAGGTCCTTTGTATCTTTTAACACTTGAACCAGAAATTCTTGATGTAATGGGAAGAAATTAACAGGCTCCCCACGTGGCCATCTCTGGTAGGTCCTGACCCAAGTGGTGCGGTTCTACCTGCCAGTCTAACAGAGGCACACACCAGTCTCCATGCAGAGTAATTCAAAGAGCTCTAAAGACAATACAGAGTATGCCGTTAATAAATAATAAAGGTGGAGAGCTGGGTTGGAGTCAATCCAGTTCAGGTGACCTTTAAGGGCCGCTAGGAGTAGAGAGTGTGTTTGGGGTAGACTGCAGGTGTGGCCAGAACAGGCAAGTCGAAGTAGAGGTTGCAGGTGACAGGCCCAGGGTCTAGTAAGGCACTATAGACTTAGTTGCAGGTTTTGGGAAGCCCTCACAGGCTTGAGGCAAGTGAATTTTGGGCAATAAATCCTAGCTAAAGCGTGGAAGTAAACTGGCAGTGGGAAAGACCAGTTAGGAAAGTGTTAGGACATTTCAGACAAGGTATTACGCATGCAGACAGCACTGCTTGATGGCATGGGAAAAATTATCAGTCCCCGGAACTGACACAGCAGCCTGAGCGCTCCCATGTGTCAGAGATGAATGGGGAGGCAGTATGTCAAGGTGACTAAGAGGCTGGGCCTTTGCCTGCTCTGGCCTCAAACACTTGACGCACCACTACCTGGCTGTGTAACCCTGAGCAAGTGACTCATACCTCTGGGCCTTTCTCCATCTACAAATGGGTACAAAAGGGTTGTTATAAGGATTAAGTTAGGCAGTGTGTGTCAAGCGCAGTGTCTGGCACGTTACAGTAAACCACTCATTTAGCTGTAACTGTGAGCATCCTGCAATTACTCAGGATGGAAGGAAAATACAAACTGGGAAGTTTTGGGGGGTAAGGGCTACCCAAAATAGAGAAGCTTCTGCTTAACAACTGATGCATAAGAAAATTAAGTGCATGTGAATGAATAATCTGAACATGCCAACCAACATTTCTGGAAATATTTATTGAACACCTATATGTGCCTGATACTTCCAGGAACTGGGAAATGGCAATGAACCAGTCTAATTATACCCAAAATGTATTAATACATCTATGATCAGTCCAGAGACAAAGAAAGGATCACACAACACCCTTCACAGCACTGCATGGGTTAATGAACTATGCAGTCATGGTTGCATAAAGCACTGCATAAAGCTGCATAAACCCAGCTAAACTTTAGTGATGCTGTCTCTAGGGTGACTTTAGGCTTGTGACCCTAAAGGCCAACAGGTCAAATCAGGACAATCGGAAAATGGAACTAGAAAAACCAACAACACTGACATGTATTCCTCAGCAGATACCACGAAGGCCTAACAGCAGAGTCACTGAAGCCTGCTTGGCAGCTAGTTCTTACCATCTTCAACACGAAACTGGAGGGCTTGGACACCCCTGAAGATAATCCCTAGACCCTTATCCAATAAACAGCCACACATGTGGATATTAATACCTTTTAATGTTTCACATTTTTTTCCAGAAGATTTGTAACAAAAATACATGGAATTTAATATGTGTTTCAATACACTGGGCAATTACAGAACCTAAACAAGACAAGTCTATAAAGTATAATCCTTCTTGTGGGGACAAGAACATCCCATTCCACTAAGAGAGAATCACAACATGATCAGGCACAATTATCTCATACTGCCTACTGTTCTAATTTCAGAGATTGGCAGACTTGGAGAAAAAACAAATTAAAAAAAATAAATAAAACAAAGTCAACTGCCTCAATTCCCCTCTTCTCTTTTCCTTCATATAACCAGATGGGATAAGGACAAGAGGCAGAGCTCTGTGGGACAGGGTCAGGTGTTCTGCTGACTAGATGCCAGGCAGACACATGGGTTCCCTGAGGTGGCCCAGAAATATACTTTGAAACAACCACTCAGTGTTGTAGCTGAGAAATGCAGGTGGAGGGAAGGGAACAGAAAAGGAGCTACAACAACTGCTGGTAGGAGGCCTGATATCCACAGCACATGTTCAAAACTCAACTTATAATCCTTACACAGTACATTTATATAGAAATACATAACTGAAGAGTTAATTGTCTTTATAATAATACAAGTTGGAGTACTAACAGAGCATAAATACTTCTGCAAACACTTTAGCAAGTATGGCCGTTCATTCAACAGAAAAAGTCAAAACCACTTGGTCTTTAAATGAAAATCCTTCACATCCACCTGTGCTCAATAATAATAACTTATGATATTAACAGCTTCCTTTAAAAAGCAATTACCACAAAAGATTTAAATCACGAGTATGAAAAGGCCTATTTTCCTATGAAGGTAATTCTTAGGAAGAGATCGATCCATAACACACACAAAATAAAGCTGTGATATTTTGTGTTTTTAGCATAAAGCTAGACTAAAGAGTTTTAAACAAGTTACGTGTTTTTCATGGCTAATGATCTCAGCTCACTTAGACCAACACATAATAAACTAAATAAAGTAAGACATTTACTGTTTTTCCTCCATTTTCAAGTGTACGTCTGCCTCCGTGATGAACAATGGTAGGAAACATACATTACTAACATGTTCCACGCAGTGGACTATGACTTCAAATAGTCTGGCCAAGTAGCCATTTCCCTTCCTAAACATACCTTAAAATAATCAGTGATGTAGCACATGGGGGCAAATTTGGGCCAGGGTCAATCATAGATTTGCTTGTTTTAGACATATAACTTATTAGAGGAAAAACTGATAAATAGGTCAGTAAAGTAGAACAGTCTACCTTAGTCATAAGACAGTTCTCTTTGACGGGACAAGCCTATGTAGTCTCCAAGTGAGCCAACCCATCCCTTCCATGCAACAAGATGCCTTATCTGTGTACTCGAGCCATGACCTGTTTTTGGATAAAAATCAATTGCTAACATTTTTCATCTGTAATATCATTAACATCATGGAGAAAAAAGAAAAAAAACAATCAACGTTAGAAAACTTGACAATGGGAATAAGAAAACCAACAAAGGAAAGGCCATGCTGAAACTGATTCGACAGTTGTTCCATCACTGCCCACCACACAGGCTTGAGGCTGGTGACTTCATGGACGCATCCCTTCGATGCACTGCCTGATGTCAGTTTTGAGTCCGTCAGAGTGACCCCAGTGTGATGCTGCCCGCCTTCCATTCACTGATTCCTAACCAGGAGATCCAAGGGGGCCTTGGGTGGAGGTAGGCACAAGACACAGGTGCCAGGAGCCCAAGAACCTTCCTGAAAACTTTGCCTTGGATTGGGCAAGGAAACACGTCAGTGGTTTGGAGTCTTGGCAACAGCATCCACACTGGGGCTTAACCTCAGCAGCCAGCCTGGAGGATGCTTCCCCCAGAGCGCTTGGTCACAGACAGTGTTGTGAAGACCTGCAGGGGAAGAGAAAGAGTGACATTTTCAGACACCTGAGCAAATGAATTATCAGGGAGTAGTCCAGATAACATCACATGCATTAAAAATGACGTATGTGTTAACTTAAAATGAATAAAATAGAGAAGTAATGTGACTGAAGATATCCTCTGTTTCTCCAGAGGATAAAAGAAAGAAAACATACTAAAAGCAAAGTGAAAGAGAAAAAAAAATTTAGAGACTCAACATTGTTAAAATGTGCATACTAACCAAAGTGATTTACAAATTCAATGAAATCCCCATCAAATTACCAATGTCATACTTCACAGATCTAGAAAAAGTAATTTCTACACTTTGTTTGGAACCAGAAATTAGCCTGAGTAGCCAAAGCAATCTTAAGCAAAAAGAACAAATCTGGAGGCATCACATTGCCAGACTTCAAACTATACTACAAGGCAATAGTAACCAAAACAGTATATGTTATGGTACAAAAATAGAGACACAAACCAATGGAACAGAACAGAAAACCTAGACATCAAGCCATCTACCTACAACCAACTGATTTTTGACAAAGCAGACAACATACACTGGGGAAAAGAAGCCCTATCCAATAAATGATGCTGGGAAAATGGGACAGCCACATGCAGAAGAATGATACAGGACCCCTACATTTCACCACTCACGAAAATTAATTCAAGATGGAAAAATAACTTATTTAGATCTAAGCCATGAAACCATAAAAATACTAGATGAAAATATAAAAAACACTTTTCTAGATTTTGTCCTAGGCAAAGAATTTATGACTAAGACCCCAATGGCAATCATGGCAACAACAAAAATTAATAAATGGGGTTTGATTAAACTAAAAAGCTTCTGCACAGCTAAGGAAACAACAGAGCAAACAGACAACCTACAGAATGGGAGAAAATATTCACAAGCTACACATCCAATAAAGGGCTAATGTCCAAAATTTACAAAGTACTCAAGCAAATCAACAAAAAACCCCCCAACCCTATTGAAAAGTGGGCAAAAGACATGAACTGAAGCTTCTAGAAAGACAAAAGACCAAAAAACATGAAAAAATGCTCAACATCACTAATCATCAGAGCAATGCAAATTAAAACCACAATCAGATATCTATCACCTTACTCCAGTTAGAATGGCTTTTATTAAAAGTGCAAAAACAATAAATGCTGGCATGGACATAGACAGAAAGGGATGCTTATAAACTGTTGGTGGGACCAAAATTAGTACAACCTCTAGAGAAAGCAGTATGGAGATTCCTCAAAGAACTAAAAGGAGACCTACCATTCAATCCAGCTATTGACTACTGGGTATTTACCTAAAGGAAAAGAAGACTTTTCATCAAAAAGACACCTGAACTCGAATGTTTATTGCAGCACAATTCACAACTGCAAAGATATGGAATCAACCCAAGTGCCCACCAATTCATGAGTGGATTAATAAAATGTGGTTATGTGTATACCATGGAGTACTACTCAGCCATAAGAAGATGAATTAATACCTTTTGCAACAATCTACAGTAATCAAACAGCATGGTATTAATGAAAATACACAGATCAGTGGGACAGAATAAAGAACTCAGAAATGGAACTCATGCAATAGATGGAAGTGGAGACCATTCTCCTGAGTATCTCAAAAATGGAAAAACAAACACCACATGTACTCACTATTAAACTGGAACTAACCAATGAACACAAATGTGCACAGAGGGAAGTAAAACTCAGTGGAAATCTACCAAGGGGGAGAAGGGGAGGGTCAAAAGCCTACCTAATGGGTGCAATGAACACTATTTGGGTGACAGGCACACCTATAGTGGGACTCAAGCATTACAAAAGCAATCCATTTAACCTAAAACATTTGTACCCCCTTAATATTTTGAAATTAAAAAAAAATTATTTTGCATTAAAAAACACAAAAGCCCAGCAAGATTTTTCATGCACATAGATAAGGTTAATTTATATGAAAAAGCACAGACCCTATAACAGCTAAAATAATCACTGAAAAAGTATATGATTTTACTAGATATTAAGGTTTAGTATACAGTTACAGTAATCAAACAGTATATTAGTAGAAATATACAGATCAGTGGAACAGAATAAAGAAACCAGAAATGAACTTACGCAAATATGCCCAACTCGTTTTTTATTTTTTGAGACAGAGTCTCGCTTTGTTGCCCAGGCTAAAGTGAGTGCCCTGGCGTCAGCCTGCCTCACAGCAACCTCAAACTCCAGCGCTCAAGCAATCCTACTGCCTCAGCCTCCCGAATAACTGGGACTACAGGCATGCGTCACCACACCCGGCTAATATTTTCTATGTATATTAGTTGGCCAATTAATTTCTTTCTATTTATAGTAGAGATGGGGTCTCGCTCTTGCTCAGGCTGGTTTTGAACTCCTGACCTTGAGCAATCCGCCTGCCTCAGCCTCCCAGAGTGCTAGGATTACAGGCGTGAGCCACCATGCACGGCCCCCAACTCATTTTTGACAAAGGTACAAAAGCAACTGAAGGAAGAAGGCTTTGTCTTTTCAAGAAATTGTACCAGAGCAAATGGACATCCATAGGCCAAAAAATCTCAACTAAACTTCATACCCTACAAATGAATTAATTAGAAATGGATTACAAACTTAAAATACAAAATGCAGTATTATAAACCAAGATATCCTAAAAGAAAATCTTTGGGATCTCAGGATAGACAAAGGTTCTTGATTATTATTTATAAGTACCTTTTAGTAAATTTTTACTTTCAATAATTAAGAAAGTTTAGGTTGTATCTAATGAAGAATTGTATTAGCATTAAGATGATTGAAGCTATTAAATAAGTTACCCTAGTTGCTTGTCAACTCTCTAGAAGAAATTTACCATGAAATATTCTGGATATATAGATAGGTATAGGGTGTGCTATTATAAACACCCATGTGCCCACAGTTAGAGCCCCTCCCTGATGGCTTTCTCTTCTCTGCCCGCCTCCCAATCGGTGGTTATCATTCCTATGCATTTCTTCTTGTGTTTCTTTTGTAGTTTAAAAAATTTTTACATGCAAATGGCGAGATGGTGTATATATTCCTCTGCTACCTGCTTTCTTGGTTCAATACTATATTTCTGTAATTCACCCATATGCATACAAATAGCTCTAATTCTTTCATTTTTCACAGATATGTATGTATAAAGTAAAATAAAATCTTAAGCCCTCTAGCTGACTGAATGGACCCCCGCTCTTGGCCAAGGGGACCCCAGAAATAGCCTAAAGCTGAGCTGCTGGCCATGAGAAGGGAAGTCAGACATGCCTCCTCCGGCTCCCTCCCTTTTTGGATATATCCTTTGCAATTCATTAACAGGCCTAAGGCTATACAAGACAAAGCTTAAACCACACCTACAGGTCATCCATTTACTTAACACATCAGGTGAGTCTGGGTATTTGTCTGTGGCTTGTCTCTGCTTAGCAGACTTTATTATCTTAACTCAAAATTCCAAACCTTTAGTTAGATAAAACTCCATTTCTTTAACCAATTACAAATCAAAGAATCTTTAAACTCATCTATAACCTGTAATGCCCTGCTTCAAGATGTCCTGCTTTTTCATGTCAAACCAACCAATGTACACCTGCCATGTACTGATTTTTGACTTATGATTTTATGTGTAATTCCTGTCTCTCTGAAATGTATAAAACCAAATTGTAACTCAACCATGGTTAAGTCCACTTACTCAAGGATTCTTGGGCGTGGCTCTCCCAGCCATGGATATTCAGCTCAGAATAAACCTCTTTAAGTTATTTACTGAGTTTGAGTTCTTTTCCATTGACATATACCACATATAATCTAGTATATACTGTAGTGTTCAATTATTCAAATGGAGAAGATACTACAAATCATGTATCTGGGCTCCTTCTGCTGGCCATCCAAGCTGTTGCCAATGTGCTCTTTGCAATATGCTGCTGTGACCTTCTAGCACGTTTCCCTGCACACAAGAGGTGGAACTGCTAGGTAGGACAGTGGGTGAAACTTCAACTTTTTACCAAGGTGCCTAAACTGACTAATACTCTCAACTTGCTGTGGCTAACAAGTTCCTTTGTTTCATCTCTTTGCTAACATTTGATGGTTGTAGACTTAAAGCCTTCACAGATTTAGACAAGTTTTACTTGTTACTGCTCAAGATTATCTACACATAAAAACAAAAATGCTTTTGAATAAAGAAGATACTTTTGTGTAAAGGAGAACCAGTGTGAGAAAAGCCTTTGGTCTACTTTAAACTCAGAGTGACAAAGCCTTCATTCCTCAAGAAATTCAAAGCCACGTATTAATGGGCAATATCTTACAACATTTAAAATACAAACCTAGAAGAAAATACAGAAAATTCACATCCAAAAAAATAATAATTATAAGAGATTCATCCATGTTAGCAAAGATATGTAAAAATCCTTGAATTAGTTATCCCTTTTATACTTTACTATAGAAAAAATATATTGACGCTGAATTTTGCATCATTTTCATTAGCACTTATATTCAATGCTGATGACTGTAAACTAGTACAACTTTTTTGAAAAGTAATAAAATTCCTTTGTTTAAAAAAACGTGTGAGTATGGATGAAGACAAGGAAATAATATGCGATAATGAAAATAGCTGTGTTAGGATGATAGTATTATAAGCAATTCAAACATGCTTTCTTTTCAATTTTTCAAATGGGAAAAAAAAAGCCAAAGACATTTTAACATATTCCAGTTTTATGAATTTGTAAGCTTAGGTTCGATTTCTCAGGAACTGATTTAGAAATAGAACTTGTAGATTTGGATACAAACTATCATAGATCCATCAAAACTGGCAGCAGATAACAAAAGAGCTCTTATCTATTTTTCTTAGACTGATGACATGCTTATGTTAAAAAGAGAGAGGAAGCCAAACCACCATTGTTGATCAGTCTAAATGAAAAAAAAAAACAAAAACAAAAACAAAAAAACTGATGGGCTTAATTTTTACACAGATTTCATTTGTACACAGCTGTTTTAGAATTTTCATAAAAACACATTTTTCAAACAGTGAGCAGGAGGGGCAGCCTCCATGCCCTTCCATCCCAACACATGGGACAAGTGCAAAGGTAAAGCGCTGCTGGAGGCTTTCACCTCCCATAGTTCTATCTGGCCCCAACATTTTCCAGCCTCACAAGGAGTGGATTATGTTCACTGTTAAAACAACAGGACCAAAACTTTTGATATTCAGCACTAAAATTCATTTTAAGACACTTCAAAGGGGTCTTTTCAAATGCTTTTCTCTTGAGCTATTGTTTTTCCCCTACAAGTAAACTTGATTAGCTGGAATTACTACTCAAATTATGTGTAATCAGTTTCCTATTCAATGACTGCCGTTCAGATGTCCAGAATAAATTATCACCATCCCATCTCACACTGAATAATGCAAATGCATTGCTAATGCTCCAGGTGCTGAAACTCCCTCTGGTACAGGGCTTTAGTCAAAATAGAGTGGTCTCTCCTCTCAGGGGAATTCCAGAAGGAAGCCCTCTGGAAACTTCTGCTCCAAAGAGCAAAGTCTCAACTAAGGAATTTGTCAACTTTCGTAAGTAATTACTCCTCAGAGCCAAAGACTGTTCTCAATTGCCCAGGTTATTTTATCTAAGTGGTATGGAAGAGTTCATTGAATGATTCACTGCAAACCAACCACAGCTGGCCCCAGAGCTGTGGCTCTTTCTGAGCACTTTAAGCAGTGTCTAGAACCAATTTTTAAATTATTATTATTTCTAATCCATCCAAATGGATGGACATTCGTAAAATTCATTAAAAATGTACTAGGAAAATAAAATTTTAAAAGGCATGTAAAATTAAAACCCAATTTTAAATTATCAGATCAGACATTGCCAAATTATTCTTAAAGTTTCTAAACCTTTCTTCTTCATTTCTATCCTTATATCTCATTATGGACCAATAACAAACATTCTGTGGACCACATTTGAGCAGCATATCTGGACACTAAAATCAGAGGGCCCAGTAGCAAATCCTATTACTATCCAAGTCGGAATTCTAGCATTTAGCAGAAAAAAAAGTTCCCAAGAATCCTTTACCAATCAGATCTCACTTTCCCTATATATCAAGAAGCTTTAAAGAAAGATTTCCTTTGGATAAACGCCCAGTAGTGGGATTGCTGGTTCCTATGGTAGTTCTGTTTGTAGTTTTTTGAAGAACCTCCATACTGTTCTCTGCAGTGACTATACTAGTTTACTTATGGGAAGTAAAAAGTAGTACAGAGGCCAGGTGCTGTGGCTCACGCCTATAATCCTAGCACTCTGGGAGGCCGAGGCGGGCGGATTGCTCAAGGTCAGGAGTTCAAAACCAGCCTGAGCAAGAGCGAGACCCTGTCTCTACTGTAAAATAGAAAGAAATTAATTGGCCAACTAATATATATAGAAAAAATTAGCCGGGCATGGTGGCGCATGCCTGTAGTCCCAGCTACTCGGGAGGCTGAGGCAGCAGGATTGCTTGAGCGCTGGAGTTTGAGGTTGCTGTGAGGCAGGCTGACGCCAGGGCACTCACTCTAGCCTGGGCAACAAAGCGAGACTCTGTCTCAAAAAAAAAAAAAAAAAGTAGTACAGAGGTTACTACAGACTAGGAAGGGTAGGGGGAAGGGAAGATAGGAAGAGTTTGTTAAAGGATATAAAATCACAGCTAAACAGGAGGAGTAAGCTCTGTAACATTATACGATAACTATAATTAACAATATTATATTTTTTCAAGTAGCCAGAAGAGGGGTATTGAATGTTCTCAACACAAAGAAATAATAAATGTTTAAGATGATGGATATGCTACTTACCCTGATCTGATCACTATACATTGTACATATTGAAACATCACTATGTACCCTATAAATATGTGTAATTATTATGTGTCAATTAAAGATAAATTAATGTTTTTAAATTCCCATAATTAGGAGTCAAAAACCTTTGGTTATTCAAAATCTATTTTCTAAACAAGAAGGGGTAAAAAACAATTGCCCAGGGAGCTTTCCAAAATAAACATCTCTCTCCACCTCCCGGTAAAAGTAATATAATGATGACCTTTTAGTCAAGCCACTCTTCTGTAATGAAGTACTCTGGGGAAAAAAACAGCCAACAGATACAGCTATTGTGTATCTATCAAATGCCAGGAACTCTCCCAACATGCTTTACATACAGCATTTCTAATCCATCCTAAAGTTAGATATTACCTCTATTTTATTTAATGTGGAAACTTAACCTTGGAAAACCTGGGTGATGTGGCCCTGTCAGAAAAGAATTTGCTGAGCGAGATTACAACCCAGGTCTATATCTCTCCACTACACTCAAGTTGCCGCCAAGAAATTATTTCCATTTTTTAATTCTATGCCAAATATCGCAGGCTGCTCAGTCAAGTGGAGTATCACCTGCACAGCACGGTGCTGTGGGAGCCACACTGCCTGGATTTGAATCCCGCTTGGCCACTGCCAGGCCAGGCCTGTAACCCTGAGCAGGTTACTCAACCAACCACTTTGTTCTCCGTTTCTTTATTAGTCAAATGGAGATACTATTCCCATCCACTAATGGGGTTCTCTTAAGGACTAAGTTAACACGCAGGCATTCACACATGCCAGCACTCTCGTCATGGTCAGTCCCTCGAGCCTGCTCTTACTGCTGCTATTTTCTACTTCAGGCCACAAACCTGAGTCATTCTCAGTCCTTCCCTCTTGCCATTTCTAGTCAGTGGGCAAGGACTATCAACTCTATCTCAAATACAATGTCTCTTGATTTCCACTGCCACCACCTGTCAGGCTACTATCATCTCCTCTCATGTCTACTTTATCAGCCTCATAAATGGATCTGCCACTAGCCTTGCCTGTTCCAGTTCATCTTCTACAGCTTAGCTAGAGGAAGTTCTTGGAACAATGATGACCATGTTACTTCCTTGCTTTGAACCTCTCAGCTAAATTCTAATACCCCAAATGTAGTCAAAATACTCTTCTCCTCCTTGGTTTACAAGATCACAAGACTTACCCATCTATTACCCATCCAGAATACTTTATTACAGAAGTACCTGTTCACAAGACTTACCCATCTATTTCTTCTGCATAATTTTTTACCTCTCTCTAAGCTCTTCAAGCTATAGGCAACATTAAGGGTCTTTCTTTAGTTCCTTGAATGAGCCATGTTCTCTCCACCCAGTCCTTTTATATAGCATTCCCTCTGACTGGCTAACACATTCTTCCAGTCTTAGGTAAGAACTCCTTCCGGAATCATCCTGCCCCAGTATCCCTATGATATTGTGATATGATGAGAAATATGTGTCCCTGGTTTCTGGCATGGGAGCTTCTAAAACCTTTGTAATTTCCTGAGTGATAGCAGTGAGAGGAGTATCTCTGAGTTCATGCTAACAAGGTGATTCTTGGTGGGCTCCTGGATAGCTTCATGATGAGGGCTGACTGCCAGAAGAACCTAAACCTATCATGTGATTAGAGGTAGAATTTTCAGTCCCATTTCCCTTTCCCCCACCAACCTCTACAGAGGAAGCTGAAGATTGAGTTGCTCACCAATGGTCAATGATTAATGAATCATGCTTACATAATGGGATCTCCATAAAATCCCCTAAGTGAAGGGATATGGAGACCTTCCAGGCTGGTGAATGTTGAGGTGCTGGGAAGGGGGCTTGCCCAGGGAGAGTGTGGATGCTCTGTCCCACTCCCCCACCCCGAGTGCCTTCCATTTGGCTGTTACTGAGTTGCATCCTTTATAATAAGGCAGTAAATGTAAGCAAAGTGTTTTCCTGAGTTCTGTGAGCAGTTTTAGCAATTTATCAAACCTGAGGAGGGAGTCAAGGGAACCCCTTGACTTTATAGCTGTCTGATGAGAAGTACAAGAGGCCTGGAGTGGTGGCAGTGAAGGAAGTCTTATGGGACTGAGCCCTTAACTTGTGGGATTGGATGCTAACTACAGAGAATTAATGTCAGAATTAAATTACATTGTAGGACATCTAGCTAGTGTCTGGAAAGTTGGAGAACTGGTGTTGGTGGAAGGAAAAAACCCCACATAATTGGTATCAGAAGTGTTCTGTAAGAAAAAACTGATCATAGGAATCACTGAGCCAAAGACCACACAGATGCCCCTAGCACCCTACCCCAATCCTGGGACTCATCACACTGAACTGTAATTGGCATTTCATCCATCTGCCTCACCCACTCTTAGGCTTATCTTAAATCTCCCTGTATCCCTGCTGCCAAGTACAGTGCTGTGCACATAACTTCACAACAAATGTGCTCAGAGTGAGATATCATCCAATTTTTTATCTTGTAATCAGCCACCAGCTTGGGAAAAATAAAACATCAAAGTCCTATCAAAGCACCAGAATATTCTGCCTCTGAGCTTCAAAGTCATCAGAGGACCAACAGATGGAGATGCACAGCAGCAAATACCAAGGAGAATAGGCCTTTGGCTGACCTCCGAGGGCGTCAGGAGACATCTTGCCTCCTCACAGCGTCTTTCTGCCCCGCTGCCAGTCATCTTGCCAGATGCTGCTGTGCGCGCTGCTGCTGGATCACAGCACGGCACGGCTGAGTGGAGCGGTCAGAGTCCAGCACTCAGCAGTCTTTTTCTTCAACCAGCCCAATGAGAGCTGAATTCAGGCAAAAAATTAGACACTCTTGGACTGGGGTCTACATTTTAAAAATATACTCACTATTGTGTCCTCACTAAAAGATATGATCAAGTCTTACCCCCCACCCCGTATTTGCAAAGGTGACCTTATTTAGAAATAGGGTTTTTGCAGACATAATCAACTTAAAATGAGGTCATGTCAGATTAGAGTAGGCCCTAATCTAATGACTGGTATCTTTATAAGAAGAGAGAAATTTAGACACAGGCATACAGGAGAAAAGGCCATTCAAAGGAGACAGGGATTAGAGTGATGCACCTATAACCCGAGGAATGGAAAGGATTGCTAGCAACTACCAGAAGCTAGAAGAGGCAAAGGATTATTCCCCTACAAACTTTAGAGGGAGCATGGGCCCTGCTAACACCTTGATTTTAGATTTCTAGCCTTCAGAACTGTGAGAGAATAAATTTCTGTTGTTTTAAGCAACCCAGTTTGCCATGCTTTGTTATGGTAGCCCCAGGAAACTAATGTACTCAAAAAACAAGTTGGTTGGCTCCTTCTCCATCAGTAGCCTGAGTCATTACACTGACGGAAAGACCTATCACACATTCTTTAAGAGCGTTAGTCTAGACTCTTCAATTTTTATGTTACATTTCTTTGAAGCTTAGTTTGATTTCCTCCACAAAAACAGCAGCTTCCTATGAATAATTCACCAATCTCCTAACATGTTAATATTTTATGCTTCCATCCCAGTCAGATGCATATTGATATGTAACAGAAGAGGATACCATTTCTAATCACAGAGAAGGCAAAGCAAAAGAAAGCTGAAACATTTTTCCAGGTCTTAAAGCTGACATTTCACATACTCAGCAGAGTTCAGTTGTGAAGGGCAATTGGGACCAGAGACCTACCAATAACAGAGTTGCTGAATGAAATATGGCAGAAATGTGCACACACACTTGTGTGTGCATATGCAAGCACAACGTATACCTTGGAAACTATGTCAGAAAGATAATAGCTGCAATTTTCAACTCCCTATCTAAGCTGGTATATGCCTCCTCCCATCCTTCACCAAGTTCTCCAATGTAGACACATTTTGTTACCATTCCTATGTAGTTAACATTCAACTATTGGATGATCACTGACAGAAAAGAAATACTGACACCCAGAGGCCTAGATTGGTCAATTTCCAGTTCTACTATCATTTGTTTCATCTTCTGAAAGCTATCACTTTCGAATCTCATTCTTTGATACCAAAAGCTAAACAGGCAAACAACATCATTTAGTCTCAGGGTAGCTCTGGAATAACTAAGATTGAAGCTTTTCTGGGTATGAATGATATTATTAACTGCCATAAAAATTCAGGCGACATGATAAATAAATGATTCAAGGCACATCTCTATAAATCACACTTATCATTTTTACTAGTTAATAGCATGATAGAAGTCTCCACTTGATACCAAGAGCAATAAATATTGGAAGCAGAAAACTCATTTTTAGAGACTAGGCCTTCTTTTGAGGTATTCTCAATCATTATTAAATTGTCAGGAGATACAGAAGTAGCCTGAACACAGCAGAAAGAACACTAGCTTCAAGATCCTAAATCTGCCACTTAGAAGCTGAGCAATGTCAGGTACTTTTAAATGGAGCTGTGGAAGCGTAGGTAACCCACCTCTGCACAGACGGGGTGGATTCCAATTGTGTTGTCCAGCTGTTTTTTGGTCAGTCCACATTTGAGTGCAGCTGCAAAGCCTTGCGTAACTTCTCCAGCATTTGGACCCAGTACGTGAAATCCCACAACACGTTCCTAAGATATAAAATAAAATAATACAATTAAACTGATTTATCTCCCTTTCTCTTCCTACACAGCCTAGAGTATTTCCCCAGTTTATTCTAAACAACCCATTTCAGAAATGGCCAAACACTTAAATAATGTGCATTTCAAGAAGGAAGGAAGAGAAAGGAGCCAGCTAAGAGTGATGATGAGGAAAAATACAAAGACAAAGATATCTGCAGATCCTTAACCAACAAAATGTTCTGGAAAATACTACCAAAGGGCAGTGGTATCCTTGTTTTCTGTATTTGGTTGTCTCAGCTCCATGCAGACTATGTGTGATAGCTGTAACATTTAAGGGCAGTCATTCAAATTACAAAATGATTTTAACTAAGGTTTGGGTGTAGATTGTACAATTAGATACTTTTAAGACTGTTGCAATTTGAAAACATTTTTGAAAACGAAAGAAAAATGTTTGGCAACTATGAAATATCTGTGTAGGATTATTTTGGATAAATTCTAAATTTCAAACTCAGACTACCTCTGCCAAAAGCAAACAAATCTGATGCTACTGTTTAGCTGATAGATTTTCAGAGCTGACTCTGACTAAGCCAGATTAAATAGCCCTATTTCCTCATGAGGCAACTCAGGCTATAGGGTACAGAGCTTATCAAATGTTCCATCACTCCTTAGAAACAATCAGAAGGTCACTCTGCTGCCAAAGTACTGTGATATATTCCATGTTATACTCTTACATGTTGTTCATCCTGATAATCACGGGGGTTCAGGGTATAAAGTATAGCTATCTATAAGATAAACTACAACGCATTTAAAATATACTATATTTACATGTAATAATGTAGGAAAGTTCTCAAAAAACAATGAGACATAAAAAAGTTACAGGACTCTATTTAATGAGGATGCCACTCGTAATTAAACCACAATACACTGTATAATGTTTATGCATATACAAATAGGGGGCAAACATGAAAACATAAACATGAGAGACACTCCAACTTCAGAACAGTTTTGCTTCTAGGGAAGGAATGAATACAAAAGACAACACTAGCATAGGATAATAATTGATAGCATGGAATCTACATGGCCTGGGGTTGATTTCTAGCTCTGCCCTTAAGTAGGCAAATAATTTGAACATGATTACTTAACTTCCATGTGCTTTAGTTTCTTCATCTATAAAATGAGGATAACAAAAGCACAGACCTCATAGGATTATGTAAAGATTAAATAAATTAATATCTGTAGATTTCTACATAGTGTCTGGTACATAATAGATGCCTTATAAGCTATTATAAACTGCATATCTATGATGATTTCTCTCTTACAAGACAAAAGCTCTGACATAATACAGCAAAAATGTTAATATTTATTGAATCTGGATGGTGGGTACCTTCCCCACCTTTATGTATATTTTAAATATTTTATGTAAACAAACAATAGCACAGAACAAAAGCCAGAAGACAATAAACATTCTAAGTACTATTTAAAATCAAGAACTTTTAGACACTATGAAGTGATTGACTCAAAATGAATAAAGCATGCTTTTGCATCGGATTGCTCATGACAAAAAAGCAATGATAAATATTCTTCTTCTCCACTACTATCTTTATCTATGAAAATAATTGAAAACAGTATCACCCTACTTATGACCTCAACTATTTTAATTAAGGCAGTTTTACTGGTAGTGAAACTATTTTTCATATTATACAAGCAATGCCATTCAAACAAATATAACAGTGAAAGAAGGACAAAATAACCACAAATGGTTAAAGTGGATATGGTTGGTATAAAGCAAACTTTCATTGATTGCTATGTGCAACTGAAGTCTCTAGAGACAGTTAACAGTCTGCCAATGAGAGAATACGTGGTGTTTTCTCCTTTTATTTACAGAAGTGACATTAATAAAAGTTATGTCTAAAATGAAAAAGAAAACTCTACATATAATTGTTCTTTTTATCAACTGTGTAGTTTATTACAGGTTATTCTAGTATATTCACTTGTAGAGTATCCAGGGAAATGTTTTCTAAAACTCTGGGTTCTACAAAAACAAAAAACAACAAAAAAACCAACCTGCAACTGTGCTACTGTCTACAGCAGTAGCTTCTAAACAGGATACATGACTTAATTATATTCAAATATCAAGATAAGAAAATTATCAGAGTTTATTAGGCATTTATAGCATATGGATTCTTTAGCATTGTTTATATTTTTACTGAGGGCATTTTTAAGGTAATGTGTCAGCTAAGTTAAAAATATTAGTTTCATAAGATTCAATACAATACTTAAAGACAGTATGCATATGTGCATGCATGTGTTACACGTTACAATGTAAACAATATATTTCTTACTATGTGGCAGCAGTCAAAAAAGTTTGGAGAACACCAATTTACTCAATCCCTCATTTTGTAGGTATGAAACAAAGCCTGTAAGGTGAAGGAGTTTGCCCAAGGCCTTCAGTTGCCAGGTGTTACATGTAGCAGCAAGCAATGAAATCTTAAATCAGAACCCAATTAAGAGCTCTTTCTCATTAGTGCCAGTTGCTGAGGATCAAACTTGCATCACTCTTCTTCTTTTTGTTCATTATTTTTAGATAGACAATGACTTCATTTCCCCTCTTTTATAAACACAAACACAGACAGTTCTCAAGTTGTGCCTTTGGTTCCTTCACTCAAGAAGTTCTGACCACCTGCTGACTATGGGTAGGGCCCTGTGCCAGTGAAGAGAGAGGACAGCAAACAATGGAGCCAAGGTCCTGACCTCTGATGATGTCCACATAGCTGAGAAGCCCAACAGGTAAAATACAGAAGGAATGCCACATGTATCAAACAGAACTACATATTAAAATCTAAATAAAATTATTGAAAAGGATTAAGTGAGAATCACACTTACATTGTCTTTAATATTGCAGACTATTTTTGCATAACATTTGTTGTTATCTCTTGATGGAACTGTCCATTCCAATGGCCAAAAGTAACTATGATAAACCTAAGAAGATATAAGCATAATTCAGACTCATTATCTCAAGCAGTTTGTCAAACATTAGATATGGTGAAAGACAGTGGGGAACTCTTTAATAATTAGCCATTCATTAAACAATAAAACTCATGGACTAAATAGGAATCTATTACAAAAGGTAAATGACTTTAACCTCCTTGATGTCAGACACTTTTGCTACAAGCTCATATCTTAATTATGTATACCTCAACCTCAAAAGAGTAAACATTAATAACAACAACAACAACAACAAAAGGGAATGAGATAAAGAAGCCATGTAATTACTTGCTGTCTTACATTAAGAACACACAAACATTCACTCAAAAAACCTCCCTCAATACTATTTTGTTACCTTATAGGAATGACAACTTGAACAAGAAACAAATAAAATGCCAGAAACAATCACAGCAATTATCTAGTTCTCTTGTTTAATGCTTCCAAAAGACATTTCCTTCTTTGGCATTATTCACCAAAAGCATCAAAGGAAGGAGGGAGGGAAGGAGGAAGGAAAACCGTAAGGACAGATATCCTTACTGATATAACACGTGGATGACTAAAAGAATTTTTTTCTCTTCCAACTGCTAGCCTTAGTTCAAAACATTTTTTTTTCTGAGACAGAGTCTCACTCTGTTGCCCTGGATACAGTGCAGTGCATCATCTTAGCTCACTGCAACCTCAAACTCCTGGGTTCAAGCAATCCTCCCCCGCCTCAGCCTTGCAAGTAGCTGGGACTACAGGCGTGTACCGCCATGCCCAGCTAATTTTTCTATTTTTTTTTTTGTAGAGACAGGGTCTCACTCTTGCTCAGGTTGGTCTGGACCTCCTGGGCTCAAACAATCCTCTTGCCTCGACCACCCCATAGTGCTGGGATTTTAACTGTGAGCTATCAAGCCTGACTGATTGGCTACCTTTTAAAAGCACACTAATTATGAAACCATAGTAAGTATTCTACATTATAATACAACATACATTTTTAAAAATAAATGTGTGTTGCAGAAATGTAATGTATAGTATCATAGTAACACAAGTGTGTAGAAAAAAAATTAATTACCCCAAATTGCTAACAATTGCTGTTACAAACATAAATCTATTTGTAGTTGTTTCCTCTTTCCCTTACATTCTTCAAAATTTCAACTCAAACATGTTACTTTTATAAGAAAATAAGTAAATTTTAAAGATAATCTACAAAGAAATATGGAATATATTAAGAAATTTAAAATTTAAATACTTTTTGATAGAAAATCTATCCTTAAAAAATCATAGAAATAAAAAATGAATTATAAAGAGGTTCATCATTCTATTAGTAATAGTGAAAACTATAAACAACCTAATTAATAAAAGCATGGCTTAACAAATTATAGTATAGCACCCCTTAACAAAACTATTATATTTCATTTCTCCTCTTATTTATAAGCACAAAGACAATGGTGTTTTTAGAGAATTGAAAGAAAATGTTCATAACTGTAATACTAATTGGTCAGAATAGTAGAAATGTAGTTTTTTAGTTTTCTTCTATTTTCCTATATTCTTCAGATTTCCAACAATATTGTTTTAATAATCAAAAGAAATCAATAAATGTGGTTTTAAATGTAATAGGAACTATTACTGGGTCAAAAATGGACTATAAGTCATATAAAAGTATAATATCAATACTAAATTTCCTAAAAGTGATAACTATACATTGTGATTATATAAGAAAATGTCCTGCTCATAGGAAATAAACAATAAGTATTTAGGGGTAAAGGAATATTCAACTCTTTCTTAAATGATTCGGGGAAAAGAATACACACAAACGCACATACATAGAAATGAAGAATATAAAAAGCATATAAGACAAAGCAAAATGTATAAGCAAAATATTAATAGTACCTGAATCTCGATAATGGGTGTACAGAAGTTCTTTGTGCTATTTTTCAACTTTTCTGTACACTTAAATTACTTTAAAATTTTGAAGAAAAAAACAGTAGTAATTTAACATAGGAGTAAATTAGAAAAGGAGAACTTACCTCAATATTCTCTTCCCCAAATTTCTCCATAGCTTTCTCTTCAGAAAGTCCACAAGCACCATATTCCAGAGGCGTAAATACAGTTGTTGGAACATTTTCATAGTCACACTGTTTAAAAATGGAAGTAGAGTTATAACTTAAAAAAAAAAAGTATACTCAAAAAGTTCAAATTGAGAGGAAGGTAAACTAATAAATTTCTACACAAATCATGTGAAATCCCAATCCTAGATATTAATTAATAATGTACAACATTGAGAATCATTAACTTAGGAGAAAAGTTTTAGAAGTTTGAAGTATGATAAGACTGACGATAAAAAAAGAGATTCATATGTGGCTTCTCCACCCATCTACCAACTGATGTTACCGACAATGACACACTTTGTCTCCTCTTAATAACATTGCAATGCTGATAGTCTCATATTATCAGAGATAAAAATTAAAAGACTTCTTTAGAACATCAACAGGTAATGCATAAGAGCCATAAAAGCATTTTATTCTTCTAGCTGAATAATCCTATCCTCTGTAAATCTATAGTAAGATTATAGATAATATACTATTATAATTTAACATATATAACAATATATATAATGTCATAACATATTACTACATTTATATTATGATATATAATACTAATATAATAACTTATTATACAGAAAAGGTATTAATTGAGCATTGCTACAGTACTCAACAGTGGCAATGTTGGAGTGCCCTTAAAATCCCAATGATTAGAAAGTGGTTCTATAGGACACACCTTCAACGTAATACTATGCAACCATTAAACAAAAGGAAGACCATGGGGGGAAAAAAGGTTTAACACTTTTGACAGTATTTTTCAAAGCCTATGGTATGATATTAATAGATGTAGATGACAAAAGGGTTCTAGAGTCAAACAAAATTGTAAAAAGCTGAGTTAAGCAAATAAACAGGATTCTCTACTATCAGATTTCTCAGAATCTTTAATATGCTAATGTGAACTATGAAAAAATAGATTATGTAAATGCCAAATGTGTTTGTAAATGCCATTTGGTTAAAACCTACCAGTTACATTAGTACACAGAGGTGAGCCTAAGTAACATTCTGCATTTAAAACATGAGAAATGTAATTCTCACTCTCTGAAACAAGGAAGTGAAATCTTTAAAATATGACCCACACCCCAAAACAATTAATTTATCCTTTTTCTCTAAAAAGAATGTAAATCCTTAGAATTCTGTAATATAAAATTAATGGCAGACATCCACTTATAGCCATAATGGTGTATCAGGGACCAGATTTACCCTTCTGCTTCAAACTAGAAAGCCAGACAAGTATGAAGCAAAACTTTTTAGACACTGGCCTATTGGCAACTTAGGCCCGTGATCCCAGAGAAGGGAAACAAATGAGGTGAGCCCTAAGACTGCTACAGCTTACTGCCCGGAGGCAGTTTCTAGGCCTCAGTGCAGGGAGAGGGGGCTCAAGCAGAGCTCAGTGGTCCTTCCCAGTTATGAAGACAGAGAGATCACAGCTCAGGGAAGCCACAGTGGCTTGAAGCTACAGGGCAGAATACCAAACAGGATGGAGCTGCCTATACAAAGAAAGTTCTTGAGATTCTTTTTTTTTCGAGACAGAGTCTTCTTGCTCTGTCACCAGGTAGTGTCAGCCTAGCTCACAGCAACCTCAAACTCCTGGGTTCGAGCAATCCTCCTGCCTCAGCTTCCCAAGTAGCTTCGACTACTGGCGTGTGCCACCACGCCCAGGTAATTTTTTTCTATTTTTAGTAGAGACAGGGTCTCCTCTTGCTCAGGCTGGTCTTGAACTCCTGACCTCAAGGGATCCTCCCACCTCAGCCTCCCAGACTGCTAGGAGCACCAGGCCTGAGTTCTTAAGATTTACAGAGGTCCTCTTAAGAGTATGGCTGAGATGCAGAAGGCATGTCCAAAGAAGACGAAAAGATCTAATGATTTTTTTTTTAGGAATTCTGTGCTATAATGATTTCAAATTTATTTAAGGGCAACCTTTTGTATGTTTACTCTTTGGTTATTACTGATATATAAAAATATCTCTTCTAGCTTCTATATCTATAAATATTTCTATATTTTTATTTTCTATAAAAATATCTGTATCTAGTTTAGGAAACCACAAAGATATAAATTCAAGAACAAATTAAATGCATCTCAATCTTAAGCTATATTTCTAAATAGCTTTTCTCATCTTACCAGATACTAAACAATTATAACAATGAATACAAGATGTAACTCAAAGAGGTAGTGTTGTTAAATTTATTCTAAATAGCAGTATGAACCAACTGCTATTCCCTGGACAATGAATCTGGCATTCAAAATCTTTTTTACCCCCAATCTGTTAATTTCAAAATACAAGATTTTATTATGCCATGATCCAAAATAACCTAAAGTCACAAATAAATTTTGCTAGCATGATTCTGTGAGGTTTCCATTACTGTAACCAACTGAAATCAATCCATAATGATTTATACTCAAGGAATATGGGTAGTGACAAAATTCTTTACAATTAATGTTTCCAGAATCCTTTTAAAAAGTTAAGCATATTTATCCTTTTCTGGCCATCTAGTCCCAGGAAAGATACTGAGGACTTTCAATTTCCTACACTGACTTTTAAAAATCCCCTTAAAACATTAATGTAACATTTAACACATTCAACAATCTAAGATGGAAAGACTTTTCAGCAAGAACAGGGTAACAAGGCCTGAAGAGTGGTTTAAGCTGCTCTGTACATTGAAACCATTACCGAAATCCCCAAATCCTTTTATAGACTAGTTGGGTGCCGCAAAAAGATTTAGAAAATTATACTGGCGATAATGAAATTGATATAAAATGCAATGATTAGGAGTATGTGGAACATAACAGTGTCAAAACTTGATTAATCAAGCTCTTCTTACTCATAATGCAATTCCAAGAATAACAATTTTTATACTAAAGTCACCAATGAACAGCAACTATAATGTCTTTTTTGGAATACAGTTATAAAGCACATCTAGGATGCCATCACCAAAATAACTAAATTATTTAAGACCTAGAAAAATTTCCAACTACCCCTAAATAGGGCACTGGGAGTATTATTAACAGTACCTAGTGGATGATAGCCTCAACACTCACCTTGACAGTGGAACCTGCATAAAGCCTCTGAGCCAGCAGTCTTCCTGCCTGGATTGCTACTGGGGTGAGCTCCAGTTTATCCTCCAACACATCGCCGATGGCATAGATATAAGGCACACTGGTCTGCTCTTCATCTGTGACAGGTATTTTTCCAGTCCTGTAAATTTATTCACTTAAAAATCATAATCAATTACCCTATTAATAAAATAGAACAAAATCCCCTTTCTCTGAAGGAAGCCCAAAACTGTGACTCTAGCTAAAGGCAACGTTCTAATGTATTAAAAACAAAACAAAATTGCTCAGAGGAACTAAAAAGCTTAGTAACAACTCTGGCCTATTTTGAAAAATCCAAGAAACAGGAAAACTATAACAAATAGAATGGAAGAACTATAACATAGTGGCTAAAAAAGGAAAGAAGGAGAAATAATGTGAATAGCACTGGAAGAAGAGTTTTCTAAGCATAAAAAGGGAACTCTCTAACTATGGTAAAAATTAACTGTAAGAATCTAACTCTAGAATTGATCAATGCAGTAAATAACCAAAGTAGTAGTCAATATGGCATAATAAAGACTTTTTCTTACTTTTCATTTATCTGCACTCCCACAGTTTCTAAGCCAATTTTTCTTGTGCAAGGATCTCTTCCTATTGCCAGCAACACCTGACAAATTAATATATTAATGAGTATTAACAAAATGGCTTTGCATGAATTACTTAATCATATTTTTCTCTGCTTATTTAAACTAATCTAATTTCATTTTCCAGACCTGAAAAAATAAATATTTCACTAAGAAAGTAATGCAAGAGTTTAAACAAATTAAAATCTTTATGGAAAAATACTTTGAACATGATATAGCAGAAACCCTTTTCCATTTCTTATTAAAGAGAAAGAGAGTTAATAATTCCTTAATAAACCTATCCAAGTTCAAAGACGATGACTGCCTAGCCTATGACTGAATTAAGTTACTTTTTAAGTAGTGGCTAGGGAGATGAAAGGGGAAGAACACGGGACAGAAATCCTGGCTCATTTAAAAATTTTGGTGCCTTTGTATAGCCGTTTGACAAACAATATATTTTTTTTTTTTTTGAGACAGAGTCTCACTTTATTGCCCAGGCTAGAGTGAGTGCCGTGGCATCAGCCTAGCTCACAGCAACCTGGGCTCAAGCAATCCTGCCGCCTCAGCCTCCCAAGTAGCTGGGACTACAGGCATGCGCCACCATGCCCGGCTAATTTTTTCTATATATATTAGTTGGCCAATTAATTTCTTTCTATTTATAGTAGAGATGGGGTCTCGCTCTTGCTCAGGCTGGTCTCGAACTCCTGAGCTCTAAACGATCTGCCCACCTCGGCCTCCCAGAGAGCTAGGATTACAGGCGTGAGCCACCACGCCCGGCCTACAAACAATATTTTAAGTTATAGTGGAGAAAATCTGAAGCCATCACTATGAAAAATGATTTATAATATCATCAGTTATTAAGATGCCTTAGAATGGGCATGGAAGCAGCACATTTTAGAAATATCTAACCATCATTGTAAGTACCTAATAAGCACCTTATTTGCTTTCTGATAAAGTACTGACCCAGGACCACTCTTACCGTATTATATTCTCCTTCGATGGTTTCCTCACTAGTGGTGGACTGAGCTACCACCCTGAGTCGGCCTGGTGTCCCCGCTTCAATTTGTTCAACCTATAAAAGTGATAAAGTTTTACCATGAAATAAAGATATTTATCAAGGGGGATAACTGTATCTTCCCCTTCTATCTGGTTAACCCAAAGTTAAAACATAAAATCTTGCTTGAAAAGTCTTTTATGACCCATCTCCTCCACTTTAACACCATTAGGATGATCAAGTCTTTAATCTCCTTCTTTTTCACTGGTTAATGTTGTTTGCTAGAGAGGCTTTCTTTCATAGTTCTCAAACAATACAATTGAGAGAGAAAGTGGGAAAAGAAAGCCAGAAAAAATATACTACAATCCCTAAAATCAAACCAGTGACTTTCTGTTTTCCCCAGGTTGCTATCTTTCCGTTCGCCCAGAACCTTTAATCCCACGGAGAGCCACTGCTGCCCAAATTCAGAGATTTTCTTTTGACAACAGATGATCAACATTCATTGACAACAAACAATAGATATTGAAGTATTAAATAGTGCAATAACAGCTAGAAAGCCTAAAAGTCATAGTGGGCTAGGAAATGTGTGTGTTTATCATAACTAGGGGTTGTCCTTGGTTGCTAAAGATACAGAAAGGAATGAGCGAGCCCTGATACTGGTGCTATGGCAAATGAGAATGAACACAGGAACCCACTACACAAAGAAGCCAGCGATAGCCTACAGACTGGGTAGCAATGACTTAGAAACCCCATTACCTGGAAGCTTCTTAAGTATGTAGTTAACCTTTGTCTCTGAATAATAGCCAAATCATGAGTTCCTGTAAAATTTTTCCTAGGAGAAATCAAAATCACCTGCAATTTCTATTCTACCTTTAAAATACAATGACTCAAACAGAGTTGAGGGTCATTTTATTTTCAATATCAATAAACAGAAAGATTACCTTCCTGAGTTTTAGTTAAACCTCTTTAAACATAGTTGAAAAGTCTTTCCTGTTTTACTTAAATTTAAATGTTCTAATCTTTGGAGAACAGCTGAATTGGCCCATAGCTTAAGATTTGTTTCAAAATGGTAAGCAAAGGTCCTCATCCTACCTCTATCATTACTCACTTTTGTGCTGCAGTCAGGCCTTTTCCATATTTAGAACAATTTTCTTCCCCACAGAGCCTTTTTGGACACACTGTATTCTCTGTCCAAAATGCATTTTCTCCCCTCTCTGCACTGAGGGTCCCCTCCAATCAGTCACTTTATAAAACACAGGAGTTTAATGCCCAGCTATGAGAATCGCATACCCTGGTGAAACCAATTTTACTAGGCAGAGTCCACAGGTTTTTAAGAGGGTCCACAACTGCCCAAATGTTAAGATATTACGCAGATAGATGTTACTCTTCTATCGGTACATCATACACATACAGGTGTTTTCTAATTGTAGGCGCTAATGCAAATATAGCACATATACCTTTACTCCCTAAAAAACAGCTACAGTAATCAAGTACTGATAATTCCCAGGAAATTTGCCACTTAATCTTCACAACAACATTACGAGATACATTCACTTTAGGTTTACTCTCTGCCAGATACTGATCTAATTATTTTATAAGTGTTGGCTAATGCAAACCTCACATGAACTATGAGATAGATGCCATTATTAACCTCGTTTTACAGAAGAAACTGAGGTTCGGAGAGGTTAAATAACTCTCCTAAAGCCATATAGCAAGAAACTGGCAGAACAGTATTCGAATTCAGATCATTCTGACCCTAGAGCTCCTGCTCTTATATATCAGCACTAAGAGATTCATAGCCATGCAAAGAACTCAAGTTATTCCATTAAGAAATTTTTAAAAATGACAGCTAAAATTCCTTAACTTTAAAAAAACAGTCCTTGCACTAAATAAAATTATCTATTAGTCTGAGATATACTAGATATACTAAGTGATCAATTTTGTCAGTCTTATCTATCAAGACATTTGCAGTAATGTTAACAAGTCCCAGATACAACTTGGCATATTATTAGATCTTTTTAAAAGAAGATTAAATTAGAAAGGCTAGCCCATGTAACAAAATGATATAATTGTTTCCAGGGAAACCAGAATTATGTAGTTTGTGTGTTGACTATCCTGTATGCCAAGGGGAAATATCTTATTGGGAGAGGGGGTGGGAGGGGGTGGGGATAAGCCTAGTCTTAAACTCTTATTTAAATCTCTGGAGTAGTATATGAAGAAACAAAGTATTAACAGACCAAAGATAATAAAATAAACAAATGCACAAAGGGAAGCATTAAACAAAAGAGAACCAAAGGTTTAAAAAAAGTTGACAAACGAAGAGAATATTAACTTATAAATTAAAAAAAAAAAAAAGCTATTTAGGTGGTAGGCAAGTACAAGTTTATATACCAGTATACAACAGTTGAGGAATCATAGCATTCCTGATGGTTTATAATGCTAAAAAGGATGCTGCTACCATCAACACAACTCTCTTCTTGCCTTTTAACATCAGTATAGAATCAACAAAACTACATGCAACCTTACTTACTTTGATTGGTACAAATTGTCTTATAAACTTGACACCATGTTCTTCCATGTGTTCACCAATTTTGTTGGCCATGTCCTGGTCAAATCCTCTAAGAAGAATGGACCGTACCATAACAGTGACATCTAAACCAATACCAGCAAGAAATCCAGCACATTCCAAAGCGACATAGGATGCTCCAACCACCAGGGTCTTACCCGGGCAGTAAGGTAAGGAGAAAAGATCATCACTGAAAAAGCAAGAGATGGGGTAGAGAAAGAAGAGAAAAATGTACATAAGAATAATGACTAAATCAAAGTAAATAGTTTTACTTTCATAAGAACAAGATACTTTATGATTATAAACATTCAACTAGCTACACGCATTACATATGAGGAGTTTTCATAGGGTCCCAGATACTCTCCCTTTCTTGCCCCTCATTCACTTTAGACTACACTCTGCCAAGTATTCAGCTGCCACTGAGTTGCTTTTGGAGTAGCTCTAGCTATCCATGGCTAAATATAACAAATCATGTAACTTCTGGTATTAGTCTAACTCACAGTCACATAAATTATTGTAAACTGTTTGGAATAAGTCAGATATTTGCAAACCCAAACCCCTACCCTGAGTCTACCACTCAGCTCTCTCTCTGAGGAGAAAAACCTGTTATTTCTCAGCTGAAAACATCAATTATTCACAGTGAGGGGAAGGATGGGGGGGAAAAACTTTCAGTATTTTGTTTTTGTAATATGAAAACTAAGTATAAAAAGTAAAACCTGACAAAAATCTTCTGGTTGAGTTAGGAATATACAAGACATAGATCATAAAAGCATTGTTAGAAAATGAGTTTTTAAATATACACAACAGCCTGCTATGGTCTGAATGCTTGTTCTGCCAAAATTCTTATGTTGAAATCTTAGACCCCAAGGTGATGGTATTAAGAGATAGAGCCTTTAGGAGGCTGATCCGATGATAGTGAGTTATCAGAACTTATTAACATTAGTGTCACTAAAGTTTGTACACAACCCCCAGTGCTAAATTTCACTGGCTTAAAAATCTTTATATAAAGTATGTATCTATATATAATATATTAGTGATATTAACAATTCTGTGTAGTAAGATGATCAATGCTTGTAGTTTTCAATTTTTTAAATGTTCTTGTTAAAAATAATTTACTTTTTCTCAAACCCTGTCTCTACCCAGAAAGAGCAAAATGTGGCAAAGAACTCTGAAGTCCAAGAAATGAACTAAGTGGGTTTGAAGAAAAAAAGCAAAAGCAAAATCCTCAAGAGGTTTTCTTTCCTCCCCCACTTTTTTTCCCCTTACCTGCTGATGCAGTATTCTTTGTCACCAGGGATGCCCAAGTAACGCGGCCTTTCACCAGTGGCAATGAGAAATCTCTCTGCTGAATAAATTTTTTCTTTGCCTTTATTATTTGTTGCCTACAAAGGAACCAACATGAAAACTTTAGTAATTATCCCTTAAAATCGTAAAATTTATAGTTAACAAAGGCTATTTATCACATTGTCTCATTTGATCTTCATAATTTGATAATACAGTAAGAGATATTAAGGCTGAGTAGCAAACAGGCTTGCTCAAGGTCACAATGCTATTAGGTAGAAGAGCCAGGCCTCAGATCCAGGTAATCTGGTCCCAAACTCCTACATTTTACCACACTCACACAGAAGACCCCATAAGACGATGTGATGGCAAAAATCACCAAACTGGGTAGTCCAGGTCAAATTTGCTATTACTTTTATTATAATTATTTTAATACTTAGATACCTTCCAACCAAAGCTTTAAAAAAAAAAAAAAAAAGCTACTGGATGTCACAATTACCTTAATCCTATGAGGACCAATAAATTGCCCATAGGCATTCTCATAGACCACCTTTTTCTCCCGCAGAGCAACTCGGTAGCCCCAGTTCAGAGAGCCAATGTGATTCTGTACAGCTTCTGTCATTTTTTCCCAATCATGTTTAACTGCATAAGAAAATAAGACAAAATTTTTAGCTTTTCAACTTCTGGCGAAGATCACTTCTCAATAGCTACTCACATGAAACACAAAGAGCAGAGCTTTTAGTCTAAAAGGACAAGTCCTTTATTTTGAACATATATACTACTTTTCATCTTCAAATATTGTTTCCCTTTTAGAAGACTACCATACAATTAAGTAATGCAAGGCTTCCTGGCAATTCTCAAGACTAAAATAACCTTACACAATTTTTTTTCTTTGTTTAGAAACGAACTGGAACTTTACTTTGGATTGTAAGTCCTGATTGCTGGGATATATTAAGGCTTAGGATTCTATATTTGTTAACAAAGACAACAACAAAAATCTGAGAGATTCTGATGTAGCCAGGTCTGGAGTTACTGAACTGGTTAAGTGCTTATGCCAGGAGCTGGCAAACTGTAATACTATGGAGCCAAATCTACCCTATCACCTTTTTGTAAATAAAGTTTGACTGAAATGCAGCCATGCTCATTTATTTCCATATTCTCCAGGGATGCTTTCATATTACAATAGTAGAGTTGAGCAACTACTACAGAGATCATATGGCCCAAGAAGCCTAAGAAAAGGTATTTATTATTTGGCCTTTTACAGGAAACGTTCACTGACTCCTCATTTATACAGGAAATTTTAAGAGTCTATCTCATTTCTCCCCAAACTTCCATCAAAGAGAAAAATAGTTTTGTCTATCATAATTAAATCAATCATTTAATTAATGAATCCTTAGGGCCCTAAAGTATTACTAAATTCCAAAATTTAATGAATAAAAATCAACCCTTTGTCATTCAACAACTTATCAATGACTAGGAAAAATAGAATATGAGTAAATATACTCTGGTGGTAGGCAGAAGACAGGTCCTAGAGAAGTTGTGGTTTGGAAGGAAGAAGAAAATCAATACATACTGAAAGCCTCTCTCATGGAAATGAGGAAATCTGAGTCTCTAATTCAGTGGTTAAGTAGCCTGGCCATATAGTAAGTGGTGAAACCAGGTCTATGACACCTAATGGCCAGGCTAGCCTCTGGAAGTGGGAATGACACCACAGAAATCAGTATGTGGCCTTCTAGAGAACAGATTATGAATTTTTAATTCATATGATCATAAAATGTTAGAACTAGAGCAAACACTAAGAGATTAGTTCGATTAAAAAAAAAAAAAAAAAAGTAACTGCAAAAGCCACTGTGGTTATGGACGCAGGAGGACTAGGTACCTGGGGTAGGGAAGGCTACAGGGAGCCTGGACCAGCCTGCCTGTCTGGCAGCTGCCTACCACCACTATAAAAAAAAAAAAGGCAAGACTCAATGTTTCTCTACCAGGAATGGGACATAAATCACCCACATGTGCCAATCATCTAGCTGCAATAATTACCAATACTTTACCAAATTTTCTTTTTATATCCCTCTTTCTCGTAAGGGTCTGAAGAAATAGATGTGACTCCAACTTAAAAAAACTTTAAAAATAACTGATTTTCAAAAATTCCAGACTTGAAATAAGTACTATTATTTTTAAATGGGAAAAAGCAGCATCAACAAAGGAAGCATGACTAGTTTGAGTGGGAGGCAAAAGTTTTCAACCACATTGTCTTATTTCTATATTTAATAAACTGTTAATTAAAACTCTGAAAAAGCCACAGAACAGTTTAGTTACTGGCTGGAATATTTTCCCTCAAATTCCCCACATCCTATAAATCTCAAATCTATAGGGGTTGGAGTTTCACTCTTCAAGGACAGAGTGATATATGTTATTAATTAGTCATGAAGCTGTGCCAAGCCTCACTTTATTCTGCTACCAGATAATGCAATCTACTTTCTAAAGTTTACAATTGCCTCTTCAACTTGTCTAGGCTTTCTAGTATACTCTAAATATTTTTAATCCAACAAAGTCTAATCACTCCCTCCCTCAATAAACAATCACCACTCCCCACAAATATCAGATCATAAAATGGACTTCTTTGAAAGGAGAGAAAAATGCAACAGCTTCAAAAGAAAACAAATGCAATTAATACTTTTTTACAAATTACAAACATTGTATGACTTCTTACAAAAACTATGTAAGAACTTATTTGAAAAAAAATTGGTTTTCTCTTATAAAAATACCATACTCCAAGCACAGTATCTATTGTTACTGTAGTAACTACCTGACAAAGGATAACTGCAGTGATTTTATTCATAAAAAATGTAAACAATAAAAACAACTTCCGGGGTATTTGCTAGCCTCGTAAAAATGGAAAGTACATTCCCAGACCACAGCTCAAACCCCCAAAAGCACAAACAGAAGAGCAGCTTTCCCTCCCATACCTGTCTCCTCAACTTTCCATCCGTAGTTTCGAGAGTCTTGTAAGGCTTGCCCTAACAAAGCTGCTTGGTGCATCAGTTTTTTAGGTATGCAGCCCACATTCACACATGTTCCTCCAAGACCTGCAACAACATTGAGAAATCAGTTTACAGACTGCTTTACAAGGCTTCTAAGAAAAAGTTCAATGATTATTACAGTTCTAGGAAGCATCATAATTTATTTGCTTAATGGAGCCAATACCATTTATATAATTTATTTCTAAGTCTCATGATGTTTCTAAATTCAGAGAGCTTTATTTACCATACACGGTAATTCATACTAACACAAAACAAAAAGAGGGGCAGATTCCCATATTCTCCATATACTTCAAAGATTCAAAATTAATTATTGATAAAGATGCCAGAAATTGAAATTTTACTCTGTGCATAACCCTACAGAGATGGCCCCAAATTTAACAATGGTTTTACTTGTAATTTTTCAATTTTTAATACCCATGCAACCATTCTGGGTTTCACTTCAGTACAGTATTCAATAAATTACACAAGATATTCAATACTTTATTATAAAATAGGCTTTGTGTTAGATGATTTTTCCCAACTATAGGTTAATGTTAAAGTGTTCTCAGCAAGCATGTTTAAGGTAGGCTAGGCTGAGCTAAGATGTGTGGTAAATTAGGTATATTAAATGCATCTTCTTCTTCTTTTTTTTCCAGAGAAAGGGTCTCGCTGTGTTGCCTACGATAGAGTACAATGGCCCAATCATAGCTCACTGTAACCTCAACCTCCTGACTCAAGGAATCCTTCTGCCTCAGTCTCCCAAGTAGCTAGGACTACAGGCATGTGCTACTAGGCCTGGCTAATTTTTTACTTGAGACAGGGTCTCACTATGTTGTCCACGTTGGTCTCGAACTATTGGTCCTCCTGCCTCAGCCTTCCAAAACACTGGGATTACAAGCAGGAGCCACTATGCCCATCCTTAAATGTATTTTCAACTTAGGATATTTTCAACTTATACTGGCTTTATCAGTATACAACCTGCACCATAAGTTGAGAAGCATCTATACTTGCCACTGAATCTATGCACAAACTACCTGATGAATTCAATGGGTCTAAAACTACACTTAAAATTTAACATATATGTGCATTTTTTAAAGGAGGTATAGCCCTATAGTTTTTGTTTAATTCTAATAGACTCTCAAGGACTCTTGACTCTCCTCATCCCCTAAAAAAAAGGTTTAGCATCCCTAAGCTTAAAGAATACAGTAAATAGCTTGTTTTCATTAAAACAAAATCCAGACAAGTGAGGAGGTGGCAAAAATGATATGAGTAAGAATGAGAGATGGCAGTGGACTGCACAGCTCAAAGGTAAGTCCTCTTAACAGAATGCTATCAGAGTGCCACTATGGTGTGTAAGCTCCACAGGGCAGAGGGCACATATGTAGCACCAAGAATAGTGCCTGATGCAGAGTTGACACTTAACAAATATGTGCTAAATGAATGAATCAGAAATTGTGACACCACCTAATCTGGATTTCCTGCTTCTTGCCTCCTCCTAATGCAAGCAGCCAAGCAATCTTTTAAAAATTTACATATCACATCATTTCCCTACCTTAAATTCCTCAAAGGCTTTCTGCTATATGCTTTGATTAGTCCAAATTCCTCATCATGACCTACAAGGTCCTGTACAGTCTGATATCTGCCTTCCTCTCCAGTCTTACCTCATACTACCACTTCTAACTCCTCCTACCCATGCCACACCAAGCAGGACTCTTACCTACCTCAGGGTCTTTGTATGTACTATTCTCTGAGCAAGACAGAGAAAAGCTGCCTAGAAGGTTCTGTCTTACCTTTTACGATATAACTATATAGCGCATTCTCATTCTTTAGGCCTCTTCTACATGCCACCTCTTCAGAAGCCTTCCTTGATAATCTTCTCAAAGCTAAACTCTCTCCTTTATCTAGTTCTCTCTATCCCACTATATAATTTTTTTCATTACCACTTATCACAATTCATAAAGTTCTTTTGTCCCTCCCTAGAATATAAGCACCACAAGGGCAGGAACTCTGTGTGTACCATGTTCACTGCTATATCCCCATGGTCTGGTTCATAGTAAATGTTTAATAAACATCTGCTTAATAAATGAATAATAAACATATAATTCACCAAGACTCAGAGCAGCAGGGGTATCCATTAAGGTATGTGATTCCAATTCTCAATGAATATATAAGGAAATTTAAAACAGACATCCACAGATAAAAAGTTTAATTTTTCAGTTATTAAGCCCCTAAATAGACTAGATTACTCAAATATTTACCTTTATATCATAGCTTGTTGATAAGGTTTGTACTACCTTGACTCTGTGCTAAAGGATCTATATTTTCAGCATTTAACTTAAGATCACCTTAACTTAGTTCAAATGAAAGAGATGTATGTTTTATTTTGTTTAATTTTATCAGGTTTTAGGAGTCACCTAGATCAGTGCCAGAGAAAAATGTGCTTCTGCAAAATCACTTCTAGAATTACTTTAAAAGCTTACCCCATCTAGTTCCAAGAGGGGTGGGAGTGACAAAATCCAGGACCATCACCTTCTTACCATATTTGGCTGCCTCCTAAAAAATAAAATTGTTAAAATTAGTTGGAAAAGTTAACATGATAGACTGGAAATGGGCTGTTAAAATCCATGCCGTTGTTATTAAACTATAATCCCTAGAGCATAACTAGTTATTAACACCTGGGAATTTCATATACCATCATGATTAGTTCAACTCCAAGATAAAAATTAAAAGAGATTCAGACAGTTATGAGGGTAGATTTGAAAGTTATGTAGGTTATAGTTGTAAAAGCTGATTGTTATAATCAGCTGGAAACCTTAGAATCTTCTTATATAATTCCACAGATTAAGCAATAATCTGAAAAAAAGTGGCCATTTCCAAGCAAGTGCTAAGTAGCTGCTCTACTGATAGTCTACAGCCCTTGACTCAACCTGTGTCCTATGAGGTAGTATTTTTTAAAGCATTTCAAAGTTTTATCTAATTTGGTTTCTGTGGCAGAATACTGGAGACATTTTTCTTCTGAAATTGTCAGATTTACTAAAATTTTCACATAAGTAGCCCATGAAAAAGTTGACAGTCTATCTGGTTTTCAAATCCATTTTTAGAACATGAGGGAAAATAATCAGAAATTTATTTTGCAGAATATCTTTTATCTATCTCAGAATAAATTTTGCATACTGGCAACTAGGTCTCCAAAGATTATCTAGAAGGACTGGGTCTATGTGTCCTTCAAATACACTATCACTACAGTAAAATGTATTAGGTATTACTCCTGAAATCACTTTCAGCAAAACACTGCTTCATGCTAGACATTGGCCTGCTCTTAATTTAGGCACCTTCATTTGAATCCACCTTTACTGATTCACCACAAGCTACACCTTAGGGAAGTATAATAACCACTTCATCTTTTAAATGAACTAGCCAGGCAAGGTGGCTCAAGCCTACAATCCTAGCACTCTGGGAGGCCGAGGCAGGAGAATTGCTTAAGTTCAGGAGTTTGAGACCAGCATGAACAAGAACGAGACTGTATCTCTACTAAAAATAGAAAAATTAGCTGGGCAAGGTGGTGTTCTCCTGTAGTCCCAGCTACTCAAGAGGCTGAGTCAAGAGGATCACTTGAGCCCGGGAGTGTGAGCTTACAGCAAGCTATGATGACACCACTGCACTCTATCTTGAGACTGTCTCAAAAAAACAAAAATAAAAAAAACAAAAGCAAACACAAAAAAACCTGCTGGGTAGGGATGAAGGGCCCAAGGGCTCTTCACCTAGGAAATGTATCTTGATTCAGGATCAGGAGCCTCACTCCTAACCTTCCTTATTTATATATTCTTTTCCCAATCACCCCTAGGCCACAGAGTTAGCAGTTATTCTCTTAGATCACCCCATATACACAGAAAGTAAATCACTTTTAATAAATAAATTTAACAAATCCAACTGCTCTTTCTTTCTACTGGGGAGAAGGGGTTGTGAACAGGGAAATCATCAAGTGAAAAAAACAAACATAAATATTGACAAAGAATAAGAAATGTACTTGTTTAATTTCAAACCATTTCCACACAACATCCTTATAATCTTTGAAGTCAACAAAATTTAAAATGAATAAAAATGTGTCCCAAAATACTGAGCCCTGTACTTTTATATTAAAAAAACACATATTTCAATCTAGAAAAATGATTTATGAAGTGGTCCCTTAACATGGTCATGTCCTGCCCAAATTAATGTGCAAAATGTCACAAGAGTGGATCAAAAAAACTCCACAGAGAATACAGAGAACTCTGCTAGGAATGTCAATATTGTAACCATAAACCAGATAACAAACAACCCAAAGAGCCTTGCCTTGGCAGCTGCCAGTCCTCCTGAGCCGCCTCCAATGATGATAAGGTCATAGTCATAGGACTCAGGAAGACCCTCAGAACCATTCATTTTTAGTAGCTTTTGAAGTCTGCCCTCCTGGTAAGCCTAAATAAAAATAATAGAAGAGAAAATAATTTAACTTAAAATTTGCAATGTCCAAAAAGCTTTGTAAGAAAACCTTTCTTTAAAGAAAAACAAAAGAAATTTTCAAAGGAAAAATTGTTGTTTTGATTCGTATTATAGCATACAAATGGAAATACTCAACCTACTTCAAGTAGTTGCTTTCTTTTTGGTTATTAGCCCTAAGGACTGTTTCCTAATGCTTTTCACATCACCATTAACTACTCTGAAACCTTCATATTGTACTTCTGCACAAGTAAGGTCCTGACAGCCCAAAGAAACCAATCAAGTTTAATCATCAGCTCTTTTTTCCTATGATTTTTTAACTAGGTTTTAAATTAAGTTTCAAAAAACATTTGTACTATATGTTTTTAACAGAAGCATCCATATAGTTTAACAATCTTTACTTTCTAAACAAAGGTAAAATGGAAGGGTTAAGGACTAAGACGGGCTTGGTAAATACAGCCACTGCTAATAATCTCTATTTAACAATTTTTAAAACCACGATGAGCTATTACCTTACCCCAGTTAGAATGGCTTTTATTAAAAAGTCCAAAAACAATAGATGCTGGCATGGATGCAGAGAGAAAGGAATGCTTATACACTGTTGCTGGGACTGAAAATTGTTAATAGTGCAACTTCTATAGGAAATAGTATGGACATTCCTCAAAGAACTAAAAGCAGACCTACCATTCCATCCAGCAATCCCACTACTGGTATTTACTTGGTACTTACCAAAAGGAAAACAAGTCGTTTTATCAAAAAGACACCTGCACTCAAATGTTTATTACAGCACAATTCACAATAGCAAAGATGTGAAATCAACCCAAATGCCCATGAATTCATGAGGGTATTAATAAAATGTGGTATGTTTATACCATGGAGTACTACTCAGTCATAAAAAAAATAAATTAATACCTTTTATAACAATCTGGATGGAACTGGAGACCATTCTCCTAAGTGAAATATCTCAAGAATGGAAAAACCAATACCACATGCACTGAAACGAACCAATAAGCACACATGTGCACAAAGGGAAGTAAAACTCAGTGGAAATCAACCAGCAGGAAAGGGAGAGCAGGGGAAGGGCAAACACGTACAATAAACACTATTTGGGTGATGGGCATACGGATAGCCAGGACTTAAAGCATTACAAAGCAACCCATGTAGCCTAAAACATTTGTACCTCCTTAACAGTTTGAAATTAAAAAAAAAAAAAATCAGCCAAATATTTAAGACTTTTGTATACCGTTTAGTTGAAGCATAAAATCTAGAAATTCGAAACAAAATTATTCATTGGTACTGACCTGCATGAAAAATTGAATGCAAAAGTTGCTACTTCTGTATTTTATAAGCATGACCCTATAAAGCTCATTCCTTTAATCTGCATATGCATGAAGTCTCCTAAGTTTAGTATTTAGTTTCCATAGACTTAGCATGTAACAGACTTTATAACTTTGGTGTTAGACTCTCAATTTTAAAAATCCTTTCATTCTGCTAGTTTTTATGCATATTAGTTATATTTCATATTGGTTCAGAATACTGGTTTGGTGATATATTTAATACTACCTTTTATTAAAATGAAAATCTGTGCTAACAAGATATTGGAAAAGTTGTTAACAAGCATAATAAAATGATTTTTAAAAATCAAATCTTAACCTTAATAACCAAAAAAGTCCAAACTTACCAGCCCACACTGCATATTTCTCTCCTTCCTACCAACAGATGTAGGGGGTGGAAGGCAGAGCTTGGGATCAGCAGAACAGGGTGCTTGGGCTGCAGAAGGAGTTGCAGTGGAAGAATGTGGAGGAGGAAATACAGCACTGTGACTGCCCCTGGAGAGCATGGCAGGTACACATGGTGGCACAGGGACTGAAGGGAGAACACCTGGAAACCAGCAACAGTGGGGACAAGACAGCACCACCCTGACAGTCTGCACAAGAGGTCTAATGTGAGAGGCTGGTAAACACAACCAGTATTCATCAACTGGCATTATGGCCAAGGTTCCTCCTTCAATAAAAGGCACTGTGGGGGAAAAACAATTTGGTAATAATAGCCATTCAGATCAAAGGATCAATATAAGCTTCAGATTATCTAGTGTTACTCCCTAGATGATCTCACAAAGCATGCAGCTGACTTGCTGGTTTAAAAAAGATAACTAATGCTGCTAGATGTTCTGTTGGAAAAATAACATACAACCTAATTTTTTAATCTCAACCTCATTTTATCTGTATGAAGTCAGCACTGATGGCAACAGGACACAGTAACTGCCTGTCTAAATGAAAACCACCAGTTCTTAAAACCTACCTCCCACAACATGCCTACTGGAACAAATCAAAGAAAACGTATCCTCATGCTAAAAAGCACATACTCCCCTCCACCAATGTTTACAATCTGTTCTTTATTGAAGTTCAGTATCTAACCTGGGTTCTTATGGTTCAAGCTTAAAGTCAAATTTTAGCAATCAGTGCAGAGATTTTACAAAGCAAGCTCTGGGTGAGCCTGAACATCGTTAACTCTATAAGGTAAAATCAGGAAGACACAGGTAATCGAAGCATTCAGTTGACCCTAGAGCTAAATATTATTTTAAATTTTAATTCAAGTTAAAATTAAAAGTGCTGTCATTCTCAGCACACATAAGTAGTATTAAGAGACAGTAGAAGACAGCTCCTGCAGACAGTGTAAGAAAGAGACAATAGAAGACAGCTGCTCCGGATAGCATAAGGGAGCAGACACGGTTAAAGAGAGACAGGAGAACAATGCCTCTATCCTCCTCCAATTACAATTGCTAGGAATAATGGCTGCTGACTTGGTGGATGATACAGGACCCCTTTAGTCTTAGGGCCTCTTTACAATCTTCAATTATTTATGACTTTAAAGAGCTTTTGTGTTAATGTGGGTTTTACGTACTAATATTTACTACATTGAAAATAAGAAAAAACTTAAAATATTAATAAATTTAAAAAGAATGCACCTATTTCATGTTAACATGAACATTTTTATAGAAATATTTTTTGAATAGTTAGAAGAGTAGCACTGTTTTATATCTTCACAATTATCTTTAACATCTGGCTTAACAAAAGATGTAACTCTTTGTTCCATGGTCTTAATGTGGTGAAAAAAAAAAAAAAGATGGTTCTTATCTGTTTCTCCATGCAATCTCTTGCAACATCACCTGTCACATAGCCACTGGAAAACCCCACGGTAGACATGCAAGAGAATTAGAGTGAAAAGGGCAAATAGCATCTTAGCATTATAAAAATAATGTTGACCTCAAAGCACCACAGAAAGAACTTCAGGGGCCCCCCAAAGGAACAAGACACACTTTGAGAACCACTGCTGTAGGATATAATTGTAGATACACACCTCGCCTTCAGGTTTTTGTTACTTGTTGGCCAAACTTACATATTGGATAGTCTCCTTTTCTTCCATCTGCCCCTCACATGCTTCTCCCCCTACCCCACTCCTAGTAAAACACTGCTCCAGACTCCTGTAAAGTGGCACAATACAGAAGCAATTCAACGGTGGCAGAGTTCTTTAAAATTAGAATAAGCAATCCTGATTTTCCTCCAAAACACGATTCCTATCCTTTGCCAGATTTATAGTTTTTTTTCCTACCATTATAAAAGGCCCTGGGGTCGAACTAACCTGGATTAAAATACTTGCTCTACCACTCTCACAGCTGGGTGGCTTGGACCAATCATCTAATCCTAATGAAGTGAACAAACCCCTGACCTTTATCAAATGGCTGGGCTTAAGGGAGATACACATGTTAACATAGTGGCCAGTAGGAACAAATCCCTTTAAGTTACTGTCTACTTCCTACAGAAGGGAAACTGCCTGGGGCTAAAACAAGAAGCTCTGCAGTATGATTTACAGGTGTCCCCTGAGTTTCCTTGCACCAACCCACCTGAAATGTCTTTCTTCCTATCAAATCCTGATCCAGTATATAGCAAGACTAGCATGATGTCTTATTTTTATTCAATGTACACAAACATATTATCCTTCAAAAGCTTGTCTCTGTGGGTTGGGAGGTTCTTTTAGCAACACCCTAAGACCCCAATACAAGGCCCATTTTATCCATCAAATCTCTGGCAAGTTCCCAGTCTCCTTTTTTTCCTTTGTAATGCCAATAACACACGTTGTCAGGGCACTTAGCACAGAATGCTCCCTTACCCGGGATGTCCTCTTTTCTCCACTCCAGGCTTTCATGCCCTTCAACTTGTAACTGGAAGCATTTACTTGACAGCCCCTGGGTGAGTGCTCCTTCTCTGAGATCCCAATGCCACCATCACACAATCCTATCAACTCTGCAGACAGGCATCTTGTCTTTCATCTCATGCAGAGTGTACCAACTCTGCATATATGTGATATTCAAAAACATTTTTAGAATAAAAGACCTGGGTACTAGTTTCAACTCTGCTATGCATACTAAGAGGCTGGGCTTCAGTTTTCTTATTCATAAAATTGAAAGGAAAACACTTTTAAAAAGTCCAAGGGGATTACTCAGCATAGCAGCTTAGATTTCATCCAGATCTGAATCTGACTTTGCCACTTACATGTGATCTTGGGCAAGTTGTCTAAATTCTCCTGCCATGGTTTTCTTGTTTGCAAAAACAAAGGTGATGAAACATGTACCTCACTGGGGTTTTGTGTGAACAAAATTGGACAATCTATGTAAATGTAATGCAGTTCTATCACAAAGTATTCAATATATTAGCTACATAGTAAGGCACAATAGTGATCACAGAGATACTAAAAGAAATGGTGAGTAGTTGGTAGTGTAGGTTTCAGTTGAAGAAAAGACCTAAACAGCAGATAAGATTTAGAGCCACTGCTATAGAAGAATTCTTATTCCCCAAATCCCAATGTGCCCAATTGATTGAATTGCATGTTTTATACCTCATGTACAAATAGACAGCATGACTTTCCCTAATACCATACAAGCTCATGTCTGGGCTATCAAAAAAACCAAACCGGCCTGGTGCAGTGGCTCACGCCTATAATCCTAGCACTCTGGGAGGCCCAGGCAGGAGGATGGCTCAAGGTCAGGAGTTGGAAACCAGCTCCTGAGCAAGAGCGAGACCCCGTCTCTACTAAAAATAGAAAGAAATTAACTGGCCAACTAAAATTATATAGAAAAAATTAGCCGGACATGGCAGAACATGCCTGTAGTCCCAGCTACTAGGGAGGCTGAGGCAGAAGGATCACTTGAGCCCAGGCGTTTCAGGTTGCTGTGAGCTAGGCTGATGCCATGGCACTCTAGCCAGGGCAACAGAGTGAGACTCTGTCTCAAAAAAAAAAAAAAAAAAAAAACCAAACCAAACCAAACCAAAACAAAAAACAAACACAGGAGTAGGCTATTAATAGTTAAGTTTTGGGGGAGTCAAAAGTTATATTCAGATTTAACTGCACAGGCTGTTGGCACCCCAAGCCCCTATATTGTTCAAGAGTCAACTGAACAATATAAGTACTCTATCAAGTACAGTCATGGATTACTTAATGATGGGGATATGTTCTGAGAAATGTGTCATTAGGCCATTTCATAATTATGCAAACCACCTAGAATATACTTACACAAACCTAGATGGTATAGCCTACTTACAGACCTAGGCTATACAGTATAACCTAGGCCACAAACCTGTATAGCATGTTACTATACTGAATACTGTAGCCAACTATAACACAATGGTATTTGTATACCTAAACACAGAAAAACCACAGTAAAAATATGGTATGTAAGATAAAAAATGGTATACCTCTATAGGGCACTTATCATGAATGGAGCCTGCAGTACTAGAAGTTGCTCTAGGTGAGTCATTGAGTGAGGGGTGAGTAAATGTGACCACCTAGGACATTACTGTATGCTACTACAGACTTTATAAGCACTGTACACTTAGGCTAAATTCATTTAAAATTTTTTTCCTTTATCAATAATTAACCTTAACTTACTGTAACATTTTTGAAACTTTTGACTCTTTAATAACACTTAGCTTAAAACACATTGTACAACTATATAAAAATACTTTATATTATTTTATAAGCCTTTTTCTATTTTTGAAAGCTTTTTACTTTTAAAACTTTTTTGTTGAAAACTATAACACACATCAGCCTAGGCCTACACAGGATCAGGATCATCAATATCACTCTTCCATCTTCATAACTTATCCCACTGGAAAGTCTATAGTGGCAATAACGTGCATGGGTAGGCCTGGTGTGGTGGTACATGCCTGTAGACCCACCTACTTGGGAGGCTGAGGCAGGAGGATCACTTGAGCCTAGGAATTTGAGGTTACAATGAGCTGTGATTATGCCATTGCACTCTAGACTGGGCAAAAGAGCAAGACCCTGTCTCCATGCATGGAGCTGTCTCTGAATATGATAACAATGCCTTCTTCTGGAATATCTCCTAAAGGACCTGATGCTCTTCTTGAAGAGGTGTCAACTCCTTTTAGAAATATGCTCTGTAACTTTAGGAGGGTTACCAACTCAGTAGTTGATTAAGAATGTTTCAGCTCCATTTATAATCTTACGGGACCATTGCCATATATGTGGTCCGTGATCTCATGCAGCACATGGCTGACCTTATTTGGTGCATGATTGTATTCTGGTAAATAACTTACGACAAAGAGATTACATTTCAAATTTCTCCTCCCAGGAGCCTTCCCTTACCAGCCCCTTTCTGAGGTAGCACACCTCAACCACTATCTAAGCAATTTTTCTTCGGAGCAATCATCATTTAATAGGAATATTATTCTCTTTCCCTATGATAGGCTGAAAAATAGTTCCTCCCAATGTCAAAGTCTGAATTCCTAGAACCAGTGACTATGTTACCTGTAAAAGAGACTTTGGAAATGTGATTAAGGTTCTAGAGATAGATTTTCCAGGATTATCTAAGTAGGCCCAATGGAATCACAAGTGTCCTTAGAAGACAGAGGTAAGGGAGACTTGATTTCAGTAGTAATGACAAAAGCAAGAGGTTGCATTGCCAGCTTTGAAAATGGAGGAAAGGTCTTTGAGTCAAGGAATGCAGGAGGCCTCCAGAAGCTGAAAAAAGCAAGGGGAATAGATTCTCCCTCAGAGCTTCCAGAAGGAATCTGACCTGCTGATAGCCTTGATTTTAGCCCAGGGAGACGAATTTTAGTTGGATGTCCAACGTCCAGAACTGTAAAATAATTGTGTAAAGCCACTAAATGGTAATTTGTTACAGAAGCAATAGGATATAAATTCATATATTTCAGCAGCACTAAAATATAAATTCTATTGAGAGATGGGTGATTTTCTACCCATCACTTTTTCCCCAGTGCCTAGAGCAGTGACTGGCACAATGGATATTCAAGCAGTTGTTGAGTAAATTAACAATGTGCCGACTCTAATCACTTGGCAATAGATTCTCCAGGACAATGGCAAGGGTCTAAAAACTATAAGGAAGAACTTATGTCTACACTCAAAGGAAAGTGAATGAACCATTACAAGAGATGTTACCATGAAAGGAGGTGGCACCATGGAATTTGCTGACCCTGATCTAGAGTGTGGAATACTAACATGAGTGTCTACAATGAGAAAGATACTATGCTAGATGTTTTATATACATTATCTCATTTAACTCCCACAACAGTCTTCCAAGCAGATGTCATTCCCAGTTCGTATAAGAGAGGCCCTTAGAGATTAAGAAATTTGCCCAAGAGCCAAGAATTGAAACCAGGTCTATATGATTATAAATCTCTTCTTTTCCCATTATACCATACCCAGTAATTGATATTTCAAAGTACTTGTCACAAATATTTCATACTTTAGTCTTTACTGTAAACTTGATAGGTACTATTCCCACTTGGTAAATCAAAAATCTGAAGTTTACAGGTTATATAATTTACCCAAAGTACACAACTAGAATGCTACAGAATCAGGATACGATCCCAGGTCCTTTATCAGAAAGTGGTTTTATGATAATTTTTTTTTAAATCTGTAATATTCTCCTAAAGTTCAGTTTATTAGACCTACAAAATTAAGGTACGTCATTAGTGGGAAACCAGATTTGCAGTGTGGTTCTTAATCTCTATAACTAAACTTTTATCTTCTTTTTTCTTCAAGGCAAACAGTCATTTTAATTTCAAAATTTCAAACTGATAAGGTAACCTGTGTCATGACAACTGGTAAAAACAGAAAGAAAACAAGTGGTCATCTTGATGTATATTTTAACAGCTATTAACTTTAGAGAAGACCTCAAAAATCACCTCTCCCCAAACCTCCACATTCTCTATTAATGCTTTTAAAGTTATCACTGTCAAGACACTACAAGTAAAGACATTAGGCATTCAACAGAATCTGTCAATAAAGAACTGAGGTGGTATCTTTTTGCTACCGGTAAGAATACCTTTTGTTCCCACAGAATATCTTTACAAAACCCAAGGAACTTGGTTGGTAGAAACATGCTGAAGTGAGGATCAGTGAGGCCAAATGATGCCTCCATGACTCCTAAATCATAGGGTAGTCACTGGGAAGGACTAGCACTCCCTCGTGTGAGAAAGGGGAAGGAATGGCTAGTTTAGAAAATAACTGGCTCAGTTTCATGACAAAGTTTTACTTTTACTAAAAACTCCACTATATTATTGAAGACTCTTTCCCACACACAAATACAATCCTTCCTCTCAATTTTGGTATCATTTGTTTAGTCTTTGGATTTCCCTTCCCTGTACCACTACACTTAGTAGGAAAGCTTTTTACTGTTGTGCATAACACATATCTACTTGCCAAAGTACTGTTTAATGGCAAAATTCCACAACTACGAAAGATTAAACTCCTAGAGGTATCAGAAAAAGAAGCTTATCTACGGCCATACCACCCTGAATTCGCCCAATCTCATCTGATCTCGGAAGCTAAGCAGGGTCGGGCCTGGTTAGTACCTGGACGGGAGAAAAAGCAGCTTATGATCATGTTTATTTACTGCATCTTCTTAAAGTTGTTTTTTAATGACCCAAATTTTTGGCAGTAAACTCCAAATGAGGTTGTAAGTTATAGTCTTAAAACAACTGCAAAACAAAAAGAAAAAAAGCCGTGATGATTTTATAGTAAGTGAAGACCATTTGGATAAGCCATATTTTAGTTTAAAAAGGGACTATTTCCAGGCATTTAAAATTCTACTAAGAAATGCAAAATTGAACTGGGACAAATATTCAAACCTGTTACATGATGAATTCTGAAAGACACTCTGCATACTAGCACAGAACACAAAGGGAAATTAGGGGCCAGAGAAGAAATAAACTAACTACATAAAGCCTACAACTGAATTTTGTTTGACATTGTAGCTGGACAAAAATATCTTCTACCTCTGAGCATACTAACAGACGAAGTCATTCAATTCTTCCCTAGTTTAACATTCAAAAGGAATAGTTTTTCCATAAAATCTGATGGTCCCTTCAAGCCCTTAACTTCTCACAATTCCATGTCTGACCTCACTACTCTCCTGCCTAGAATGCTTTTTCCCATCTTATTCTGACTCACCTTTCAGCCCTTAGTTGATGCCTCCACCACTACAGCAGATGCTCCTTTGAGTCTGATCACAGGAGAAATTGTTTAGAATATGAAAACCCACTCATAAATCTTAATGAGTCCTCTCTGCAATAAAAACTTTTTTTATGGTCAAAACATTACATGTTCACTGCCTTACAAATAGTTTTTCTTAATTTTTTTCACCCACTCTTCCCCCAACGTGCTTAGGGAGCCCCTTATGGGATTCTCTTGGTTCCCTGTGACAAAGCAATGCAGTATCAGAGAATCATAACTGATTTGGGTAAATTATTTTTGTTCTTTTTGCAAATTACCAAATACCTTTTATAATATTCAATACTTTTTATTTAATCTTAGAAGACATACAAAAAAAACTTTCCCATAAACATGCCAGTGAATTTTTTTAATAACAGATGACCTTATAAATTACCAAGTAAAACACACTCACAGTAAAACAATTTCTGATGTTTTTGAAAATGCTTTTTCACTTTACAAGAAATACATTATGTGCTTCTGTTTAGATATTACTCTCCATTTTGAGATATTTCAGAAAAACCACAAAAGTGATCCTATACTAAGAAGAAATACTTAGTATGAGTTTTTGATCATGGCCTCTGAAATTTCAAAAGTTGCCACAATATTTTTCCAGTCCTGTAAACTTAAAGATATAACTCCTTGTTTTCTGCCATGGGAACTGGGATCATTTTCGTCATCCATTTGGTTAATATTAATTGGCTCTAATATCGGCAGCCTGTCTTGGTCAAGCCTTATTCTTGCAAAACCATCTCTTATAATGAAAGAAACATAAAATATGTTCTCCACGGTGCGAGAAAAAGAGTTTGGATCAATCACAAATTCAAAATATGACACAGGAGTATCAGGATACTTTCGAAAGTAGGTTTGCAACAATCCCAATATTCTTTCTACTTCTTTTTCTGTTGCTTCTTGATTACTATTTAGGTCCAACTTCCTCAACTTTGTAGGCATATCCCCATTTTCTTCCATTTTACGAACTTTTTTCTGATGTCCAAGTCGGGGTTTTGGTGCAGAAGGTTCTGGCTTGAAAGAACCAAAAATAAAGTGGAATGTTTCAGCTTGTACTATCCAGGATGTTGCTTCCTTTTGTACTGTCTCCCAGAAAGAAAGAGCTATATTATCATCACAACCACTCAATTCATCACGCTCGTCATGTTCCATCCAATTCAGACCCACAAACATAAACAGAAAGTCACAAAATGTCACTTGATTAAAAAAGCTCATATCAGAGTTTAACTGCTTTGCTTTTTCTTTACCCAAATCAGAAGCCAAAACAAGAAACTGGGCATCAAGGGCAGCTTCTCTTGTTCGGCTCACTCCGTCAAACAGGATGTTGGCTTCTTCAAGTGCCTCGGTTAACGAGTCGCTCGCGGTGTTCACGATGTCCTCGCGGTTCTGCTGGACGCTGTAGATGAGCTGCCGGTACTGCTTGCGGATATTCCGACATTTCTCTTCATCATCTGCAAGCCCCAGGAGGTTTGGGTCGATGTCGGCCTCTCCAGAGCTGAGGTCGTCAGAGCAGCCATCAACCCCCGCCGCCACTTCCACCTTCATCGGTTCCGCCTCCTCCACCTGTTTCACCGAGTACTCTCTAACGGTGAAGGTCATGAGCGGCTCCCCTCCTTTCTCTTCGTCTCCCTTCAGGCAACCTTTTTCGTCAGACATATCGGATACGAGCGGCGCTCAGGTAACCGGGGCGCTCGGCTAACCGCCTCCCCAGCGTTTCTGACGCCGGCGGAAATCGAAGGGGCAGCTCGCGCCGGAGAGGACGCCGCCCATGCGCACAAGAGCCCAGCCCGGCCCGGCCCGCCCCCCGCGCAAGGACGCCCCGCCCCGCGGAGCCCCGCCCCGGCGCACTCACGCTCGGAACCGCGCAGTAATGGGCCCTAATCGTGAGGCAGCCATTCCTTCTAGCGTGTACTGTCACTTAACTGTTAAAGAAACACTTTTGGACAAGCATGTGACATAAGTTTGGGGGAGACTAACGGTCCTGCGCTTTAAAACGTTCGCTGCCATATAGGTTCAGTTGACCTACTGTTTTGGTTCTTACTATGATTAAGAGGTGTTTTATCTGGTGTTCTGTTTTTGGCTAGACTACATAATGCCGGTAAGGCCAAGGGCCGTGAAATGCGGAACCTCCATTACAAACAGGCCGACTCTCAAGGTGCTTTTGCAAGGTGATTGGAATTCATTATAAAAATGTAAATTGCGTTAATTACTTTCGCACCTCTTCAAAAGCTAAATCTTTTCTTCAGCCCTATCCCACCTCAAGGACCTAGGGGTTAGGGGGAGCCGTGAGAATCCCTGCTAACGCATTAGAGAAGTGAGTGCTGGGCACACGCATCACTAAAGTGAATTTTGGTTCCCCACCATGGAAGGGTATAAGAATAGAGTGGGTAGGATTCTCCGCAAAAGAGCTGTTTATTTGGAAGCTTGCCAAAAGCTAAAGGCCGCCGACTCTAGATGGGTAGTAATTCTGAACCCTAAAAGATGAGCAAGGCTATGAAGATTTTCAGACACAATTTGTTAAAAGGATATAAAACGCTTAGTCTGTAAACTGGGTGACTCAACTGTGTTGGAAAATTCACCCACTGGCTTACTGGGAGAGTCACTGGAAATTCACCTGCAGCTGAAGAGGAGGCTCTGCTTTATCAGTCACACAAATAACAAACAGCAAAGTATACCTAACAAGGAATACTTTGTTTTTGGAAGTAAATACATCTTGTTTTTTCTTGTTTAGGGAAGGAATACATCTTGTTTTTAAAGAGCATGCACACAAACCAACCCTCAAAATCAACAGATTTTCAGCCTGCAACAGTAGCGCATTAAAAAAACAAAAAAAGGGGGACCCTGTAAATCATGGGTTTCAAAGCAACAGTAAGTAAAGGAGTCCTACCTTTCACCTATGCATCTAGACCAGTTCATGCTTCTTTGGCATTAGAAGAAAGTTTCTTGCAAATGCATGAATAGCAAAACCTATTAAGTTACTCCAAAATCCTTAGTTCACAATTATTTTTTTCAACTATGGGTAATTCAGGAAGAAACATGCATTTTTCAAAAACATGTATTAGGGTTACTTGTGCATATATACATGAATATTATCCTGCCCTATTAGACTGTTAGCTTCTCAAAAATATGAATGTTTTAAATCTTCCAAACATAGCTGTTTTCACATGGATGCACTAAGTGTGCACTGAATGTATAAATGAATGTAGAGTAGAAACTTTGTTCCATTACCTATTGCAAATTATTTGGCAGCCAAGATTAATTTTACAGATTAGTGGAAGTAATAGAGCCTACACATTCTAAGTAAAATTGACTGCTCTTCAGAAAGTCAGTCTTTTCCCTTCTCTGAAATAAAGAAACAATTAGGGAAAGACAAGTTGAGACCCAGGATCCGTATCTTTCCCAAGTCTTGCCAATTACAAACTACTATCTAAACCTGTTTTAAATCTTAGGTGAAAACACAGTTAAGAATTCCAAGACCTAAATCCAAAAAGTTTAACAGTGAACTATATTCTTGGGAGCTTCTGATGTCCACTTTAAATTCAGTAAGAGTAATTTATAAAAGAACTCCAAATGACTAAGCCAACCCTTCCCACCCTAAGGTGCCTATTTCCTCCTGGCTCAGAGAAGGGAAAACAGGCTGACACCAATTTGCTCCATGGAGCCTTTCATCTAAGAATTTCAAAATGCTTTAGAAAACTATATTAATTCTCCCAACCTACTTATAAAGTATTACTAATACTATTTACAGGGATTTCTCAGGAGATAACAGCCCACACAACTTGCTCAGAGCAACAGAGCACATCAAGGCAAGCATCACATTAGTAAGTTGTGATTTCCAGTGTTGAATTTATTCTATAAAGGATCCCCAAGAACCGCAGTTAACATGTAACTTAGATAATCCTCAGAAAGGCAGACTTGGCCTTATATTTTGCCTTTAAAAATATGCCTTTGGAACACAAGGTTTTAGACATTGCTACAAAGCAAAACAATCAAGCCTAATGATTTTCCCCAAATCATTTTAAGAATGGGATTACTATGCTGGTGAATCTTTAAATTATTAAACAACCATTTTCTAACATAAGGTTCAACTGCCACCAAAAATTACTTAAATCAGCTTAAAAAGGAATAGCACTATATAATTTTAAATTATACTGGTAAATTCTCTATGACTAGGAATAAAAGAAAGCAGTAAGTACACTGGTACTTCAAAGAAATCACGAAGATTTGTCTTCTTCCTGCAGCAAGACTAGTCCAGGCAACCAAGAGACATAAATTGGCCTCAGAGATAATTTAGCTCCTCTTTTCCTCCTTTTTCCTCTTTCTTCTCTCAAGAGTTGCTGCCCAGGGCTCAATATAACCTTCCATTTCCTTTCTTCTATTCACCTATATTATTTTTCAGTCCCTTTTCTTACATTTCAGATTAATTCCAAGCACTCTTAAGCTCTTTCTATAACCCCTTCTGCTCAACACAAACATGATGGGCTGGATGACAAAGGTTACAGGCCTCTCTATTGGCCAAAGGAAAGAACTTCCATAGTAGGATCCACTATTCTTTGGGAATGGGTTTTTTTTTTTTTTTTTTTTTTTTTTGAGACAGTCTCTCACTCTGTTGCCCTGGCTAGAATGCTGTGGCATCAGCCTAGCTCACAGCAACCTCAAACTCCTGGGCACAAGCGATCCTTCTGCCTCAGCCTCCCGAGTAGCTGGGAATATAGGCATGTGCCACCATGCCCGGCTAATTTTTTCTATTTTTGGTAGACACGGGGTGTCCCTCTTTCTTGCTCAGGGTGGTCTCGCACTCCTGAGTTCAAATAATCCACCCACCTAGGCCTCCCAGAGTGCTAAGATTAACAGGCATAAGCCACCACGATCAGCCTTCAATGGGGTTTTTATTACATGACTAATCTATACCAAAAACCAGGAACCAGTCACATTTGACTGCCATACTCTAAGAGATATACTTCTCCTGCTATCAGCTACCTTCCCAAACTTCACTGTTCCTTCTTTCATAGAAGCTTATCTCCACTCAGACCACCAGGATATCTGTTTAATACTGAGCTTTGAAGAAATGTTCTAAAAGTCCTAGTTTGATTTGCCAGAGTAGCAAGGTATCAGATATAGTTCCACTTTCATCTTAATTTTCTTTAAAGCTATGTTGTATATATATTTTTGTTTTTTAAATTTTTTTTGGTTTTTTTTAGTATTTTTAATATTAAAGGTAAACTTTGCTATAATCAAGACAGATATCTGTATTTTTAAATGAGTTTTTAAAAAGACCATGGACTGTGAGAGGAGACAAATCTAGGTTCTAATCTTGATCTATTAGCTATTTGTATTAATATTATCTTAGGAAGCTTGCTTAACCTCTCAGCCTCCAGTGTCCTCATTTGAGAATTGGGATACTACTATACTGGTCCCTCGAAAAACGCAGGTTTGGACTGCATGGGTCCACTTATACCAAATGAGGAGCAAAAATACAGTATTTGCTGGATGTGAAACCTGGAATACAGAGAACAGACTTCATACAGAAGTTTTGCAGGGATGACTTCTGGACTTGACTACGCATGGATCTGGGTATACTTAGGGGTCCTGGAACCAATCCCCTGAGTATACCAAGGGACAACTGTATTTACATCATACAATTAACTATATTGAATCAGAATTATGTAATGGACCTGACAGTTTTCAACTATTGAACAGGTACTTAGTAAATCATAAACTATCCCAAAGATAGAAAATGTAAAAAAAAAACATACACAGACCATTAGTTTCACTTCTGGATATTGCTTTAGGAACAGAAAAATATTTTTAAAGGTTAAATCAAGAGGAATACAGGAATAATATTCCACTATAACAAATGCCAGTAAAAAGAAATATGCCATATGACAAAATAAAAAAATCTAAGGTTTCGACTAATGAAACTGTATGTAGTATACTCTGAAGGGTAAATCTCTCTACCAGATAGTCTGAAGCAAGTAATCTGAATGTATATGCAAATTTATTTAAGTGCATTTTTCTTATAATTGGTTCCCTGGATTTCAGCAGATTCTGGGTTTTTTGAGATAGAGTCTCACTCTGTTGCCCAGGTTAGAGTGGCGTGGCGTCAGCCTAGCTCACAACCTCAAACTCCTGGGGCTCAAGTGATCCTCCTGCCTCAGCCTCCCGAGTAGCTGGGAGTAGCTGGAACTACAGGCATGTGCCACCATGCCCGGCTAATTTTTTTTTTTATATATATATTTTTAGTTGGCCAATTAACTTCTTTCTGTTTTTAGTAGAGAAGAGGTCTAGCTCTTGCTCAGGCTGGTTTTGAACTCTTGACCTTGAGCCATCCTCCCACCTTGGCCTCCCAGAGTGCTAGGATTACAGGCATGAGTGAGCCGCAGCACCCAGCCTCAGCAGATTCTCTAAATAGTCCGGTATTCAAAAGAGGCTATAAATAACAGCTCTATTCAAATAAGATGGCATTAATATTACTGAAGTTAAAGATATGATGAAAGTCAAGTCCCACTAAATAATTTGGACTCACACACTGAAATACTTTAGAGTATATATAATCTCCACCCTTGCTCTGTGGTCAAGTCATACATTTAATGACACTTAGAAACCCCAGTATTGGGTGACTTGCCAAGCCTCAAGAATATAAACAAAGGTCCTTTCAGGTTACAAGAGCCTCAACAACACCTCAGAAGTCTGCAATGACCAGGAACATCATTTTTATAGAGTGGGAGAGTAGGAACACACTAGGTATGAACTATTAAAAGAGGTAGTGTTGAAGGAACTCAGCTCTGGAGGCCTGGGTTCAAATCAAAAATCTGCTTTATTAGTTTCCATTTAGTTTGTAACATGAGTCTATTGGATGTCTCACTCTGCCATAGAGTGGTTGTGACCATTTTTTTAAAATCATATATAAACATTTATTGACATGTATTTTTAAACATGTATACTGCCCTATAGACTTGTGGTAGAGATAACAAAGATAGTCCCTAGCTCAATGTCAACAATACTTAATAAATAGTAGCTAACTAGACATGATGTGTCTTTCTTTCCAACCTACTTTGACACACTTGCATAAAATGCTGAAAGCATACAATGTTGCTATCATATAGCTTTTAAAATTCTGAACTGCTTTATAATATGCTGCCTAGAATCACTTCTGAACAACTTAGATCTTGGTCCCTGATAGAGTCAGCGTATCTTCAATAAATCACACATCCTATTGCTAAATCCTTCACTTAAGTGAGTCTCTTCTGACCCCAGCACCAGCCATTCACTCAACAAATATTACTATTTACCAAATGCATACTAGGTATTAAAAAACACATGGAAATACAAAAATATATCATTCTTTTCCTAAAGGAACTTACATTTAGTAGGCACAAAGGAATGCAGTTCTATTCAGTAAGCATTTAATGAATGAATGCCTACTATATGCCAGCACTATCCTACGAATACCAAGATTTGCACGGGGTTGACCCTGAATCATGAACACACAATGGCATCAAGGAGACAGGCATGTGTCTCAATAGCCATAACACAAAGCCAAGTGCCATAAGTATGAATACACAACAGTGAGATCTGCATACAAGCAGGCCCGGGTGCCAGTCTGTAAAACTGGAAAATACCACATCCTTCATAGGACCATTGTGAGGATTTAACCAACTAAGTATTACAACTAAGTATAACAGGCATTTGATAAATGGCAGTTATTAATGGGCATGTTCACATAGGTATCTGCTGAGCTCAAACATATTCCTGGGACCACAGGCACAAAGTTTAAGATTAGGTCTCCAATCTCAATATGTAAAGCAAAAAATTATCCTTGGCAGGATTCCTCCTTTCCCAAAGATAAGGATTTGTGAGAGTGTGGTGGAAGCACAAAGGAGGAAAGGAATGGCCAAACCTGACCTTGTACTCTGAACAGCTGGAAAAGTGGGTTTGGGCAGGAAGAAAAGACAGGAATTGAAAGAATAGAACAGAAGAGGAAAATTTTAGGGATGACAGCTCCAACAGTATTCCCAGGAGATTCCAGCGAATGAGGGAACAGAGCAGGAAATAACCAGAAAAACAGGAGATGACCAGAAAAACAGGAGATAACCAGAAAAGCAGGTTAGGGCCAGACCCCGGTGGATACTGAATACCCAGCTACAGAGCGCACTTCATCCTGGATGGGCATCTGGGGGCAGTGAAGTAGCAATCAGGAAGATGACCCTGGCAGTAGATGAACTGGAAGAGGAGGGAGATTGGAAGTGGGAGGCCATTTAGAGATTGTCGAGATGGTTTAGGCAAGAGGAAATGAGTACCCTAGTCCAGACAAGAGTAAATAGAGGCAGTAGGATGATGTCTAAACAGTCAGGCCCTGGTGAGTAAATAGGAAAAGAGAAAAGAAATCAGAAACCTGGACCACCAGAATAGCGATGCTACTATAAAAGAACAGATACACACCAAACAAAGATGTTTGTGTTGTTACTTGGTAGAACTGGGAGGAGGAGACATGGATTCAAAATCAGTAAAATTCTACTATAATCAGCACCAGATAAATTTATTTGCAATCCTAACCATCTATGCTTCTTTTAAATCTTGGTAGTCCTTATCTCTTATCTTCTCCTAACTAAAGCCAGAAAACTTGTTTACTTCCCTCATCTTCAAAGCAATCCTCCAGTCTGCCTTAGGCCTCAACCTTACACAGGCCAAAAGCAGATACATTACTAATCCTCCCAAGAAGAGATTCTCTCAGAGGAAAGATTTACAAAAGAAATTGAGTTTCCTGTCAAGTTTTGGTAGTTTGATAGAGCAGTAAGAAAGAAAACTAGAAGAGTTATTCAATTACTACTTATTTCCTGATGTCTATTCAATAAAGAGTCTAGTTTCTGGTAACTTTAGAAGTTAGGCTTGAAAGGAGACCTGCTTTTGTTAACGCTGTCTACCCCCCAAGGCTTCTGGAACATGGGGCCACCAAGCCTGACTATAGCAATGACAACACCTCAGCTCTTTCTGAAACTGCATTAATTCACCTGGATGTAAATCATGCATTGTTTTGTGTCTGTCATCTCTATTATTGCCCTGAAGAAATTATTTAAACACTGAGTTGCCTGTTTTATCTCCCAAGATTATTTCAAACTACTAAAGTCTTAACTATGTCTAACGGTGTTCCAGTAAGTACTTTTTCATTCACTTTGCTTTTCCTCTCAGTACTACCAATAGTTATCTATTCAAGTTGTTTCAAAACTCTGGAATCTCAGAGACACTGACTTATATACAAGACAGGTTCCCTATAAGAATACTGGAATCTTGCCTAAAAAACCAAGATGTTTATGAAAACCAGATGTCTTTGAGAAGTAGGAACTCTATTCATAGTTCTTAGAATTTAGTAGCTCCCTAGTTCCAATTTTACACATGGACATACAAGACCTGGCCACAAATAGCATATTTTCCTCCTTTCACAAGTATTGATTAAAAAAAGAAAAACTAGCATATGTCCCTATTTTTCTATTCAGTGTTAAAGTGTTCAATATAAAGTGTTACTCCTCTACTGAGATACCATTTGCTGTTTTCTAACTAATATCTTTTGGATATTAAACAGTAGTCCTTTGTTTTCCCCAATTCTAATTATTTTATCAAGTGATCTTGACCAAACTACCTTACACTTTAAAATAGTCCCAAACTTGATGTTTATCCTATGAATTAAAGGAGGGAGCCGAAAAGGCGGACTCCTAGTCCCTTCCAGAGGGTCTACCTCTGAAGAAGTCGGGTAGAGCCTAGGTATGCTTATATTAGAAGCACTCTAGCGGATTCTGCGCAGGTGGTCTGTAGACTATACCTTTTTGAAACACTCTTCTGGAAAGCCTTCTTCCTTTAAGGAGTAACCTAGGCTCACCAGTTCCTTTCAGTCTTCTATACACAAGGGAAAGCAAAGTAGGTTTTGCTGTTGTTTATTGGGGAAAAAGGGAAACAAGGGAAGAAACAATAAAGAGGAGAAAGGAAAAGGATATTTTAGAGGTCCGCCTCCATTATTTAATTTGCAATTAAAAGTATGAAACCTTAACCTTTTTTTTAAAGGCGTGCGCTGTAGGATTATAACGCTAACTCCATTCACACTCGGTTCTCCACTAAATATATGCCTTTCTCCACTCAAACCCACTGTTGCCTGAAGATTTTCAAAACCCACCATTTAGCTTCAAATGTGGGCAATAATTGGCTGAAAAGTCACAAACCTTTCAAACCAATAGTCTTTACCTTGCTGTGTCTCTTCTTCCATTTCTTAGCACTCATTAAAAACCAAAAATAAATCAAATGATACAACATAGAATAAGCTGACTTAAGAGATGTGCTAAATGATTTATTTTAAGCATATCTTGTTGGTTCACTTTTCACTCATGGCACTGTACCCCACTAAATGCCCGAAATTAACTATGATCATATGGAATTGAACACATCACATTTTCTCAACAGAGTGAGCTCCAAGCTCATAAAAAGGGTGACTCTTTATTTCATTACCGTTAAAAACCAAGAACATCAGTAGCATTATATAAAGATCAAATGCCCATATAACTTTTAAAATGTAAACTTACAACACAGGTGAAGAGAACAGAATAATCAGACAGGAAGGAATATTAACAGACCTTTGTCTCATTTTACTTGCAAACTAAAGGTCTGAGTAACACAATATATTTTAACTACAGCTAAAAGCCTTTGTATCCCCTTTAATTATTTTTCCATTAATTTGCTATTTGTCTTTGAAGTCTAGCTCCATTTCCTATTACCATTCTTCAAAAAGATAAATACTTTTAGAAGCAAAAAAGGTAGTAGATAAAAATGCTAACTGACTGTTAATATCCTTCATAAGGTGCACACATCTAAGTATATTTTTACGTTTAACTCAGGCCTCAGCTTTACTTCTAAGATAGCAAAGTTCAAGTATGAGTTTCACTTCTTAAAAATTACACAGATATAAGTGGATAAGGACAAATATATAATCTGCAAAACTCAGATGGATCAAAGTGAAGGGATTATGGAAGGTGGTGATCAACTACACATGATGTAGAGCATCATCCAGGTTGTCCTAGCTCATTAAACATGCACCATTAAACATGCAACCCAGCATTTTTACAATACTGCAGGTGCAGTCCCAAGGAAGGATTTCCACCATGCCTGCCACCAGCCAAAGGGAAGATTTCTTTTCTTTTTTCCCCTCCACCCAATTGTTAACTCCGGGCTAGAAAAAGAGACATGTGAAGGAAGCTCCCGTGGTTGCTATTCCTAGAGCCTGGGGTTTTTGGGTCCCGCACCCCTCAGAAAATTAGAGGAAGAAGACAGGGCCCACTTGGTGAAGATAAGCATTTCCTGATCCCTTTTCTTAGTACTTCCCTAAACAATTAACATTTAGTAATTACACTGCTACTAAAAATTTTCATTTACCTTTCTGGGAGTGAAAGAGGAAGGTAAAATAAGAAGGAAAAGAACATTTTTTAAAAGATGAAAATAGTTAAAAATTTCCTTTCAAGCTTCCCAACTGTGATTTTTGCCCATCGTCTGACCAACTCTGATTAGCATGTGAACTAGCCTATGAGCGTTTCTGGTCATTTTCTAACGCTGTGCTCCATTTGGGGGCTCATTCACATCCACGCCGGCTTTACAAGGAAGGGCTGCCAGCACGCCGGCCGTGGTGAGCTCACACTCCCAGTTTAAAAGACACGTTACTTATCTTACCTTCAAGATTGAGCCATGGCCGCCTATCTTTCTCTGTTTCACAAACACAACCGGCACGTCGGTCTCCGCGGCCAATTCCGAGAGCGCTGCTTCTAGGCCCCGGCGGTCTTCTGCGGCACAAAAGCAGAGTGGAGCGCGTAAGGTCTTCCTCCCAGACGGCCCGGCGGGAACTGCGCGGGGCGGGGCTTCCGTCCCAGCCCAGCAGCCACGGACTCTGCCCGCGGGTGACTCCTTTGCAAGTTAGCATGACTTGCTCCATTTCTGACAATGACTAAAACCCACAGTCAGGCTTGGCTTGGACTCTAGCCCCGGCAAACCTGCACACTGGCAGAAAACAGGGCCTCAAGGCTAACTAAAAACGTCAGAGTTCCGGTCAGTTAAATCACCGCAAGACTCCGCTAAAATTAAACGTCCTACTTTCCCAGTAAACACAGAATTCAGAAAAGCTTTAAAATAAAATAAAGCTTAAGACACAGGTATCTCAGCTTTCACAAAACACCTCCCAATTTGATCTTGCTTTGAATTCTGCATCTATACGAAATGCCAAAATCCAACTTCCAATGTTTCCCTTAAACTTGAAACCACAGAGCAAAATTAAGAACACTCTGCCACTTAGTGTGCTTTTAAAAAAGAATCCTGAAGCAATACGCAACACTCTAGATAAGACAGGGAACTAATGGTGCAGTTTCACAAAGGGGTTAACTCTACTGAGTTATTCTCTAAGTTATTCACAAAGGGGTTATTCTCTACTGAGAATGAGTCAGTGACACAAGGAATAACAGCCTCCACACTGACATCAGGACCATTCATGAGACAAAAATCACACCAACACTCAAAAGTATAGTTGTTTAATAGTAATGACAATAGCAGCTAACATTTCTATACTTTTGTATATATTTATAATTAATCTTCATTTATAAATATTACCAGGTCCACTTCAGACAGGGAAACAGGCACAGAAACTCTAAGTAACTTGCCCAAGGTCAAGCAGCTAATAAATAGCAAACGCAGGACTCAAACCCAGACAGTGTGTTCTATGCTCTGAACCACCCTCTACTGCCTGATATAGTGAGGTGAGCACTGGGTTCTGGCTTTAGCTGCCCCATTTAACAGCCTGTGTCACACTGGGCAAGCCACTTATCTTACCAAGCCTTGCTGTCCCCACTTGTAAAACATGGAAATTACACATGCTTTGCCAACCTCTCAGGATTTCTCAGCATCAAATGGTGCGAAAATTCCTAGAAAGGCATTCTTATATACTCTCCAGTACTGTCAAGGATCTGTCAATCTATTCAGCACATTGTCATTTACACTTCAAGACTCGTGCTCTAAGAAGTGATACAAAAACCTATTTTCTCAGACATTCGGCAAAATGTCTCCATAAAGAGCAAGAGGAAGGAAACCAGCAGCCGACAGGGGGCCGGCCTCGCCTACCACATGCTGAAGCTTTATGTGACGGGGAAACGCTCATGCTGCCAAGCAGCTCACTCGGTTTAGAAAAGTCTCACTCCCTACTCAGACACGCCTTAAAACATCACCCCTTCCCCTGGGTTCCTCAGGGACCTCTCAGGCGCAATGCTCTCGTCCCCCACCAGCAAACCGTCCCCGGCGTGCTCCCAGCAGAAGGCTCGCAGCTGTTTTCACCTGACGCAGAGCTTACATGAATGTGAGAATGACGAAGCCTTCATCAGGATCTGCAGGGGTCCCTCCACGTTCTGCTCCGCTGCAAATGCCGGACTGAAGAAAACCGAGGTAAAGGGGTTGCTGGTTCCTAATGGCTACGAGAAGCCACGCCCTGCTCTAAGGGGGTGGGCAAACTGCCAGAGTCAGAATGACAAAGCAAAAATCCACTCCTCGTGCAGCCCTGGCAACCTATGCCGATCGGTTTAGCAAAGTGAGAGCTCCTAATTGGGTAACACCACATCCTCTGCCTGCTCAAAGCCGCCCACAACCCAACAACAGGACAAGAACAATTTAAGGAAAGTTTGGAACCAGAACAAGAAAAAGAGTGTGTTTTAAACTGAAGAAACTGGACGATGCCCGAAGGCAGTAGTTCAAGAACTCTGCTGCCCATTGTAATCAAGTGAGGATCTTTACACTACTGATGCCTGGCTCCCACACCCAGACATTCTGATGTCATTGATGTGAGGTGTGACCTGGACATCTGTCTTTTCAAAAACTCCAAAGGTGATTCTAGTTGGCAGCAAAGTTTGAGACCAACTGCCCTAAGGTAATGCATTAGTCAGTTTGGCAATTCCCTAAAGGAAGTTACTAGGCTTTTTAAAAGAAACATCTAGTTCATCCTGACTAATCTTGAAAAGAAGTGACAAATTCTCAGCAACTCATAACTTCTCCCTAGAGTACTTCCCCCTTATCCTACTCAGGTTTTATTCTGTCTTGTTTGTTTTGAGAAAAACTGAGAGTGTATTTAACTCCAGCCACGCCAAGCCACCTGAAGCTGCCAAGGTGAGCCATGCTCTCTCATGCTTCCCTGCTCTTCCTCATGTTCTTACTCAGCACCATGCACTAGTAGGTGGCTATGAATATTTGCTGAATAAATAAATAAATGAATGTCTTTCCCACTTTGGATAATGCCTGACTGAAGCACATTCAGGTGAAAAGGTTGCTGGCTCCTAAGGGCTAACAGAAGCCACACATCTTCTGAACAAGCTGGCAATCACCCAGCCCCTTCCAAGATGAAACTTAGGCTTGGATTAGCCTTCTCACCTTCTAAATGCACACACACACACTGCACTTCCCCTGTATGGTGATTATTTATGTGAGTGCCTCACCTGATTCTGGGGTCCGTAGAACAGAGTATGGGTCTGTCTCCTAACATGTGTGTTCAGGGAACAATGTAATTTAAGGAGCAAAGAATGAAAAACGGGGGAGAAAAAAAGCTGGGGCTAAGGGAGAACATGGAACATTTACTCCTTGCTCCCAAACCAAGCTCTGTATTAACAATTTTATATGCCTTAGCTCATTTAAGCTACACAATAACCACCCATGAACCAGGGTCATGAACTCCTCATTCTTAAAAATATATAGAAAATATATCTTATTTCAAAAGCATGACTTAAGATAGAGAGGAATTTTTAAATCATTTAACTTGAAGTAATGTCCTGACAGCAAGTGATAAGGATCAATTTCAGGAGCCTTGCCATGGAAAGCATCGTGTATAGACAGGTCAGAGTGACTATAGTTAGTATTTTCTAATGCCATTCCAGAAAAGGCTAGATAGGGCATTTTAACTTCACACTGTTCTTAAGTGAGAAAATCATAGCTCAAATCCCTAGAGTAACTCCATGACATATTTTTTAAGTTAAAAAAAAAATCACCATTTTAAAAACATCTTTACTTTTCTTTCAAACCCTTTTTGCTGCTGCTAAGGGCACAGATGTCTTACCCTTGTCACCAAATATAGAGGGAGAACTCCTTAGTTCTGTTTAGCTGCTGGTCAATGGAAGAAGAGCTGCATCTTCCACCATTTCTCATCATGCAGCATTTGTTCTAATCATACATCTCTTGACTGGGATCCTGTTATTCTCCCTGATTAAATTATCTTCCTTCTCTGAAAGCCAATCCAAGGTCATCTGAAATGTCACCTTCTTGGGACTCTGGGACATACTGAGAAAATTTAAGTTCTCCATACCAATGAGTATGGATATGTGAGGATTGATGTGCCACTAATGATATTGTACAAATGACTATGAATGATACCGAATTACATTTGGGTGACAGGATCCTGGGACTGGGATGGCCTTGTAAAGCTGCTGGATTGTGTTAGGAGCTTTAAAAGGGCTTTCCTGCCCTATGTGATGGGAGCTTAGCCGGAGACTTGTGAAACCTACAACTGGACAGATTTGAGAATATCAGGTTACTTATCTAAGGTCCCTAAGAATGGCAGGGTTCTATCACATCTGAAAACAGATGGCAAAGCCCTTGTACGGGGCCCTTAAAGGGACAGATGTGAAGCCCCTGATCTGGGCCACAGGCTGTCAAAACACCTTTGAAAAACAAAAGCAGAGCCTTATCACCGTCCCACTTTGGGGTTGCCTGACTCACAAAAAGAATTTAAATGATGCAAAAAATAAGGAATAAGCCTTGGAGCCTTGGTAGAGATACTGAGAGACATCCCATGGCCAGTGACATATTTGTCAGAGCCACTGAGCAATATTGCAAGTCATGACCATGGCACTGTCACCTGGGACTTTAGCCCAAAAAGCTGAGCTGATTGCTTTAACCAGAACTCTTCAGTTATCCAGAGGGAAAAAGGATAACTAAATATGTTTTTATGATTGCACGTGCTCATGGTGCCATTTGGAAGGAAAGGGGTCTCCTGACAGCAGGAAATAAGGATATTAAATGTGCCACCAAAATAATGGCCCTAACACAGGCTATGGCTGAGCCCAAATGGGTGGCCAGCATGACAAAAAGAAATCAGGCCACTGGTAGAGCTGCTAAGGAAGCCACTGGAGGTGATCTGTTCCTCGGGGCCTTAATAGATTTAGACCCCCTTAAAAACTAAAGACTGGGGCTCTGACATTTGGGGTGGCACAAGTAAATGGAGAAAGCTTTGGTTTGGCCTCTTATGAGGCACCTACATGAGTATACACATTGGGAGTGTGATGCCTTGATGGAGTTGGTGGGACCTCATTTGAGAGGATCCCACTTGCAACTAACTATTTATGTGCTTGGAGTGGTCCAAGGACAGAAAGGAGATCCACTACACAGGGAGCCCAATATGTGGAGGTCCACTCTTTCGATGATTGGTAGTCTCACTCAGATGCCTAGGCTTGTATTAGTAGATAACTTTTCAGGCTGGACAGAGGCTTGTCCTACCCAGAGGAAACAAAGAAATGTCTGAGGTTCTGGAACTCACTCCAAGATAGGCACCTACCAGGAGCTGACAGGGCCTTTGCTGAGTTCCTACACAAGTACAAGAACAGGCCTCAGAGAACAACAGGATGAAGGGCATCAACATTCCAGGGAAAGAGGCCAAGCAAATGGAGAATAACATGCTAGTGATAGAGGCCATGGACAGACAGCTACAGAGACAACTCGACAGCCCAAGGTATCACCATGTTTGGCTACTCCATGGCAGGGCCCACAGGGCCCAGAATCTTTGCTTTCTGCCATCTACACCTGGATCTACTGCACAACATCCTGTGGTCACCCATAAACTTCTTCAAGTAGACCCCCAGTAGGAATCTGGTAAACCATTTCTCCAAAAACCTGGACACAGTGGAGTCAATGATCCCACAGGTCATCAGAATGTTCATAGGTTCCTTTCCTCCATACAGAGTGATAATGGACCCTCCTTTGTAGCAGAGGTAACCCAGCAAGTAAACAAAGCCCTATATCTAGAACAGAAATTACATTGAACCCACCTAAAGTGGGACAAAGTATTGCCGCTTGTCTTCCTCCGGAATGCGGTAGCCCTTTAGAAGGAGGCTTAAGTTAAACCCCTAAGAAATAGTTGATGAGAGACCCTTCCTAATACCCCAAGGTAAGTATGGTAATATAACCATAAGTAAAAGAAAATAAAACAGTATGTCAAATGAGTGGGTCAGGTACTAACTACTATACATGAGTTTACATCTTTCAGGTCCCTGCCCTAGTTAGAAGCAGAGAAGTGGAAGAAACCCTATGAAGTGCCTCTAACAACTCACACCTCGTTAAAATTGTCAGAAGTAAAACCTTGCCTCCATAATACCAAAGTAAAGAGGTGTAGCCCCTAGTGGAGGGGCCAGCCTTAGGTGATCTAAAGTATCTGTTTGAGAAAAAGGGAAAAAAATGAACATGTTGATATTTTTGCTAATCATTTTTAGTTATTTGTTTTGTCTATAGGATAGACGGACAACTCCTTATTGAGGATTTCCCAGGGCTATCACCTATAATGTTGATCTGTCTTGCTGCTGGGTGTGTTATCCTAAACCTTGCTTGGTGCAAGGATTTCTAAACATGATTTCTGAATTTACTGAAGCTGATCTCTCAGATCACCTACAGGGTACAACTAATAGCTCTGCTCTCAGGGGGCCCACGTTTCTTTTCCCAGCCCTGTATCAGACATTCTGTGCAAGGCAACAGTCCATTTCACCTTGTCAGTCCTCATGGTCATAATTATTGCTTATGCCCCTTTTTACCCGATAATCTGTACCTTCCATCTAAAACATCACCCCAATTAAGCAGGAAATAGCTCGATGACTATGTCACCCCTCCTCCCATAGATATAGAAGGGTAAAATTGACAGTGGGGAATATGTAACAGAGAGAATGGCCTAGAAAACAGTACAAATGTTTTCTGTCTCTTCAAAATTCCTTCACCCTTTTTTGAGAACTAAAATATACATCCCTGCCTCAGGCCAGTGGTTGGGAGGGGGAGGAGAGTGTCCTTTGTTCTTTGTGCCATAGGAGATGGCCCAAGAGAACTGACCAGGTGGAGGTCGCAAGATTGTCTTTGCCAAAAATGGGATTATGGGATTAATCAGAACCTTTAAAAACTCTGTACTTCTGCTCAGAATCAGGACATTGGTACTTTGAGACATAAGTCTACCAAGCTCCTCATTTGCCAGTAAATTAATAGACTCTTTCCTTCTCCTCAAAAAAAAAAAAAAAGTCACCTTCTCTGGGAAGGCTTCCCTGATTCCCACCCAGTGTCAATGGCTCCTTCCCTCTTCTTATTCCCAGATTCCTAATGATAATTACAAATCTTCTATATCTATGAGAGCTTTGGAAAGGCAAACCCATGTTTATTTTGTCTTAACAGATATATGTCTTCTGATATACAGGTCTTCAGAAAATGCTAGAAAAAGATCCTCTGTGTTCTTGAGCTGTTATCTAAGCTATAATAGAGCTATGTAAGTATTTGATCAAGGATTTATTGTATTAAATACTGCTCTACCTATAATAAGCCTCTCTCTGATACATACACACACAACACTGAGCTACAACAATCTTTCTGACATCCAAATCTCAATGCTCAAACCTTCAGTAGCTCTCTAGGGCCCTCAAGATGAAGTACAAACTTCTCAATTGTACTGACATGGCAATGCCTACTCTTGTTAAACCTAGCTGTCCCCATATTCTGTACCTCACTGCAGCAAAACATTATTGGAGAAAACAGAAATTAAAAGTGATTTCACTTTAAAGTCAAGACCACAAACCTCAAATATGTCCTCAACACACCTCACTAATCCTTTGCATCCTTCATATATTTGGTTTCCCAATTCCCAAAATAACTGTTTCATACCTATTCCTCTTTCCTTAAACTTCTAATACCTTTATACCTTGCCATTATCTCATGACCTGCTTTCTACTCTAAGAAAATAGAAGTAGACAGAACTCCCTCAAGTCTCCCTCTCAACCACCAAGTTGCTATATTCTTTGCCTACACTCCTGTTATAATAAAGGCCAACTTCTATCTACTTGTATATGGATTCTCATCTTTTTTTGCCTTCTAAACCTTCAAGAACTTCACTTCTGAAATTAGCATCACCAATTTCTTATTCTCTCCCTGATCATTTTTATCATCAAAAAAACACAATACAGTTTTCCCATTTAAAAAAAAAAAGCTTCCTGTAATTCCATGTATTCCAACCCTCATAGTTACCACTCCATTTCATTGCTCCCCTTCACAGAAAACAAAACCAAAAAACCTTTTTTGAAAGAGTCCTTTGTACCCTGAAGAAGAATAAAGTAGGATAGGGAGGTCAGGAAAGATCTAAGAATGTGACACCCAAACAGAGACCAGAGTGTAATGAGGGAACCAGTCATGAGAATACTGTGGGGGGTTGGGGGAAGGAGAATTTTTCTAAGCAGAGGAAACTGAAAGTACTTGTGAAAGTTGATCACACAAATCGAGTCATTCTTGTCATACCCAACTAAATCAGAGAAGAGGAAGGGCTGGGAGGATGGAACATTCAGGGTACAGAACATTGCTCCAAGAATGTAATTACCTGCAAGCCTGACTGCTGAACTGCCTGTTATAACCTAAGACCAGTTATTTACAGCTGCTGAAATAACTTGCTGCAACTCTAAGACTAATTTTACCCACTGCTATCGCCTACCTGTCAGAGCTTTCCAGCTCTCCAAACCCTTACTAGTGAACTTTCTAAAAAACAATATATACATTTCTCCTTTTTATAAAACCTGTTTCTCTTTGTTCTTCAGATATACACCAGAGACCACCCAGTCTGCATGTATGCCCTGAACTATAATTCTTTCCCTCAAAATAAAACATTTTAATTTAGAGATTCATATCTACATTTTTATTTTGACTTCAACATACTAAACCCATAGGCTGGGAGTCTGCTTGACTTATCCAAGGATCTGTAAGGTAACCAGTGTGTCTAAAGCTCAATAGGTAAGGAAAAAAGTCATAGGTAAGCAAGGTCAGAGGAGAAGCCAGGGTTCAGATCCCAAAGATCATATTCAGGACTTTGGATTTTAGCCAGGGTATGGAGAGAGGAGAGGAAAATGATCTGGTTTGTACAGTAAAAGAATTGCTCTACTGAGTACAGAACAGGCTAAGGAAGGTGCAGACTTAAGAGTGGAGGCACACAGACCAGTTAGGACTAAAGATGACAAAGACTGATTAGTGAAGCAAGAAGATATATTTGAAGGTAAAGCTAATAAGTTTTGCAGATGAATTGCATGATAGATACAGAAGAAAGGGAAGAATCAATGACTCTAGATTTCTGGTCTTAGCAACCTGGTAAACGGTGGTACTTTTTAATGAAAGGGGGAACACTCTGGGAGAAGGAGGAAAGATGGGAGGGGTGGAAAGCTATAGTGTGAGACAAATCCATAGTATAGTTTAAGAGATCTACTAGTTATCCAAATGGAGACATTGAATAGGCAGTTGGATACACAAATCTGGAGTTCAGGGGAGAAGTCAGGTCTGGAAATAAAAATTTGAGAGTCAAATATATCATATATTTAATGCCATGTGTTCAGAGTTCTCCAGAAAAATAGAACCAATAGAGGTATATGTGTGTGTGTGTGTGTGTGTGTATACACACACAGAGAGAGACAGAGAGAGACCTTTCTGAAGAATTGACTTACATAACTGTGGGGGCTGACAAGTCTGAAAACAACAGGGCTGGCCAGCAGGTTGGAAATTCAAGCAGAAGTTGTTGCAGTCTTACAACTAAAGGCAGTCTGCAGGCAGAATTACTTCCTCTTCAGGAGACCTCAGTCTTTTCTCTCAAGGCCTTCAACTAACTGGACAAAGCCCATCCATATATGGAAGATAATCTGCTTTACTCAAAGTCTACTGATTTCATTTTTAACCACATCTAAAAAATACCTTCACAGCCACATCTAAACTGTTGTCTGACCAAAACCTGGGCACTACAATGTAGCCAGATTGACACATAAAATTAACCATCATACCATGGGACTAGATGAACTTACCCAGGGAGATAATATAGAGAGAGAAATGAAGATGGTCCCGGACAGAGACCTGGCACACTCAGATTGCAAAGGAGGAGAAGGATCCAGTAAAGGAACCAGAGAATGAGCTGGAGGGAGGCAGAAGGAAAACCAAGAGAGTGTGGTGTCTCAGAAGCCAATGAAGAAGTGCTCCAAAAAGGAAGATCAAGTATATCAAATGTTGCCAAGAAATCCTTTAAGATAAGGGCTGAGTTATGGAGTTCGTTTATGAAAATGATGGAAGAGAAGAAATCCTAATTACACGAAGTTCAACAAGAAAAAGAAAATAAGGAAATGGAGGTAGTAAGTACAACCAACTCTTTCATGGAATTTTGATATAAAAACAGAAAAATGGGAAAGGAGCTAAAGAGAAATGTAAGATCAAGGAAGATTTTATGTTTTTTTTGTTTTATTTTATTTGTCCAATAAGGAAATTATTACAGCATATTTTTATGCTGAGGGAATAATCTAGTAGAGGGAAATTTGGCAATTTCCAAAGAGGAAGGGAGCAAGAGGAGATCATGGCAGAACCAAAGACCTTTGAACATACATTTATTATGCAGCACAGACTTTGAAGTCAAATCCAGGTTCTTTCACAAACTAGAAAGTCAAGTTACTCAGCCTCTCAGCTTCTTCATCTTCTTTCTATAAGGCCCTGTGTGGTCCATCTACCTCTTCATCTCACCCTATGCTTCAGTCATGAGCTTTCTTTCAATCCTTTTAATACTGTGCTTCCTCCCACCACAGGGCTTTGCTAACTCCCAAACATTCAGCAAACCTAGTACAAACATGTCTTCCTTGGAGAAGACAGAAGAGAAGTCACATCCCCCTAGAAATGCTCCACGTTACCATGTATTCTTTCTGCCTAGTACTTGTCACAATTGTGATCATACTTTTATTTATGATTATTTGATCAATGTTAGCCTCCCCATCTAGTCCAAAAGAATTTTGATGAGGGAAATATTCTAAATCTGCACTGTTCAACTCAATAGCCACTAACCACATGTGACTATTGCGCACTTAAAAGATGGCTAGTGCAAGTATGCATCTGAAGTTCTTATGTAAGTTTAATTAATTCAAGTGTAAATAGCCACATATGAGCAGGGACCAGGATTATTTATGCTCATGACCATGTTCCACAGCTCTTAATATAGTACATACACATAATAATTGCTCAATAACTATTTGTCAAGAGATTAAATCTGTAAAATGAGGATATTACTAATTTGTAGATTCTATATTTTTCCACGGAGGAGAGAAACAAAATTTTTTCTATGGTAAATGTCAGGGGGTCCTAAGTTCTCCTATAAAGGTAAATTTGACCTTTAAGAATTTGATCTATGCCAGAGAGAAGCTGGTATGATAAATGAGAACATATTGGGTGGTCTGAATAAAATGATATCTGTAATATGCCTAGAAGAGTGCCTAGAATATAGTAGGTGCTCAAAATGTGGTGGTCCATAAATTTTAATGGGTATACAGAGGATAAGCAAATTATGGTATGGGGAAACTGGGGAAGGCTTCACAAAGCAAGTGATATTTGAACCATATCTTGAGGAATAATGAAGGTAGTAGTAATGGGAGTGGGAGTAATGCCTAGGAATTTTTCAGTGATTCTGATGTGTCAGGCATAAATCTAAGTCTTTACACGATTAATTTAATCCTCATTAATTTAATGAGGGAGATACCATTTTTCCCCATTTTACAAATTAAAAATATTGAGATAGGCCGGGCGCAGTGGCTCATGCCTGTAATCCCAGCACTCTGGGAGGCTGAGGCGGGTGGATCGCTCAAGGTCAGGAGTTCGAAACCAGCCTGAGCAAGAGCAAGACCCCGTCTCTACTAAAAATAGAAACAAATTAATTGGCCAACTAAAAATATATATAAAAAATTAGCCAGGCATGGTGGCACATGCCTGTAGTTCCAGCTACTTGGGAGGCTGAGGCAAGAGGATCGCTTGAGCCCAGGAGTTGGAGGTTGCTGTGAGCTGGGCTGACACCACGGCACTCTAGCCTGGGCAACAGAGTAAGACTCTATCTCAAAATATATATATATATTTTTTTTTTTTTTGAGATAAAAAGAGGATAATTATCTTGCCCATGGTCACCTAATTAACAATGGCAAAGTTTAGACTGACACCCAGCCATTGGTTCTTACCACAATGCTGTTCTACCTCTTGAGCAGAACTTTTCTAATCAGAGGGAGCAATATGTATAAAGACGACAGCTGTAGGAAAGGAACAGTGTGTCTTGCACGGAGATGCAGAAGCATAAAGGGAGATGAGACTAAAAGACAGGTTGGATTCATATTGAGATTCACAAGGCAGGTGGGTGTCTGACTCTTTCCCATATATTCTCAGGTAATACTCAAAATCATCTGATCATCATTCCATATTATGAAATTAGAAACTGAATTCCAAGAAGAATCTTGCCAAAAGTCACAAAGCAGGTAAGTGTTGGAATTAGGATATAAATCCAGGTGTGCCTCTCTCCAAATCCATTGTTTATCTTATAATTAAATAACCTATAGTGAGGTACAGGCTAAGAAGATGTAAAAGCAACATGCTGTAGGGACAAAAAAAGCAGTAACTTTTTGACAAGGACAAAGGAAGACTTCATCCATGAAACATCCATCATAAAAACTTTAAAATCCTCGGGGGGCAGAGGGAGGAATGGCAGGGGCAATATATGTAACCCTAATAATATTTGTATCTCCATAATATGATAAAATAAAAGGGAAAAAAAAACAACTTTGGAATGCTGCCTGATCTCTGTGAAGACTTTCCTGACCAAACACAGAACTAGTCACTCCTTATTTCTTATATCACGCCACATTAAAGACATCTATTTACATGTCTTCCACCCTTAGAATTGCCACTTATTGTACACCTCTGTGCCAGAATCTTTATATATTCTCATTAATCATCTCAATAGCCCTTTGGGATATGTATTATCATCTCTGCTGAGAGGAGTAACCCAAGGTTAAGTGGCTGGCACAAGGTTTCACAGCTAGTTGAGGATTTACTCCTGTATGCTCTTCTCTCTCCACTACAGTATTACTGACTTGAGGAGCTAGTATTTGTTTCCCTGGTAGTTGGCACAGTGCCTTTCCCACAGTGGGCACTCACTCGAGGTTTGAATTCAAGTGGCACTTCAGCAGGCTTTTGAATGTTAGTGAAGTGCAGAAGGCAAGAGAGTTTAAGACGCTCTGGCAAACCAGTTTTGAGTGGTGGTGGTGGAGAAACCCTGATTTACAGCATTTGCGACTTTCTGAGTTATAAATACCTTGGCTGATTTCAAGCTACCAATCTACTTACAAAATTCTTCAGTGTTTAATAATGGCTCTCTTGAACTGGCAGGAGCCGGCTCCAGCACACCGTCCAAAAGCTCAAGGTCAGCAGGTACAAGCTACTTTCACTTCTGTGTCTTCTCTTCACAGCAGTTCTCTAGACTTAGACTCCACGTCAATCTCAGAAGACAAGGATAAGGATTGTTCTACCTCTGCTACAGCTCACCTTTACCAGAGCCCCACAATCTATTCGAAGTGGTCTTAGGGGACTCATATCTCTTAAACATCCTCTTCCTATCCTGTATCCAGGACCATTCCAGCCATTCTGCCTTCAAACGTGCTCAGGTCTCCTCTTTCGTAAATCTCTGAGCTGATCCCACAACCTCATCTAGCTTTCTACTGACAAGCAGTATGGCCCAGTAGTTATAAGAACCTACTCTGAAGTCAGTAACCTGACTTTTCTGCTGGTAAGCTGAGTGCCTTTAGGCAAATTCTGTTACCTCTCTGTGCCTCAATTTACTCATCTGTAAAATAGTGATAAATATATAATAATGTCTACACCTCATGTGGTGGTTGTGGAAATTGGATGAGTAAATAGATGTAAGGACTCAGAATGTGGTAGGTATTCAATATTTGACTTATTATCATTATGTCCTCATTGCATGGTATAAATCCATGAAGACCTCAGTATAGTTAGAAGTTTGGATTTTCCCCTTTTATGAGTTAGTCATTCACGGTAACTGTCAACAATATGTTATACTAGACACTAATCAAAAGCTAATTCAGGGCTGGGTGTGGTGGCTCATACCTGTAATCCCAGCACTCTGGGAGGCCAAGGTGGGAGGATCGCTCAAGGTCAGGAGTTTGAAACTAGCCTGAGCAAGAGCAAGACCCTGTCTCTACTAAAAAATAGAAAGAAATTAATTGGCCAACTAAAAATATATAGAAAAAATTAGCCGGGCATGGTGGCGGATGCCTATAGTCTCAGCTACTTGGGAGGCTGAGGCAGAAGGATTTCTTGAACCCAGGACTTTGAGGTTGCTGTGAGCTGGGCTGACACCACTGTACTCTAGCCAGGGCAACAGAGTGAGACTCTGTCTCAAAAAAAAGCTAATTCAGGGAGTAACACACATTCATGTTTCTTTTAATTTGTAGTCTATGGCTAAGCATGGCATTTTCCACAGTGCACATACCATGACTCAGAGTTTGTCTTTCCTGGTAGAATAAAAACATAATTTTCTAAACTTGCTAAAAGAAGTGGAAGAAACATGAAGAACTTTTTTAAAAATTAGGACATGCATTTTGTATTACATGTACATACATACATAACGTGCATACACTAGTACATGCAGAATAGTCCCCTTCTTGCTTTAGGTCTCCCAGTGTGCCATTTCAATCCTAGAGGAAAGGAAGAGTTCTTAATGTAGAAAACCACTAGCCAGAAGTGCCTCAGGAGGTGTAGGCTCCATTCCAGTCAACTCTCAGATGTCTTGCCTTAAACAACTAGAGATCGACTACCTTCACCACTAGTCAAGGGGTTATATGAGTATTAATGAATAGTGATAAAATGCTTTTAGATCCTAAGATGAAAGAGGTTCCATACAGCTTATTATTATTACCCTCTAAATTCTTAAACACTATTAGGTAGTTGACATTGAGAAGAACATCCCCTCTAATTTCTCTGAGAGTCAAAATTCCAGAATATCAAGATAGTAGATGACTACACATCATTAGTGGAGAGCTATGGTCACCTCATGGAGCTAAGTATGAAGTACCTTTGGATGTTCCTGATTGGTAACTAATGTTCTAGGTCCTGGTTTGACCTGAGAGTGACCTACGTCTCATTTAGATATGTCAAGAACAACTTTTCCACTATAAAGACAGATGAAAACCTTGTAGTTCTCCACCAAAATATTTCTGAATTCCTTTATCTCCAGATTTAAGATGCTCATTTAATCTTTCAATAATCTCAGGAACTCTCTGTTGCAATGAAGAAGGTTAGAATACCTTCTACTCTCCTCAAAGGGTTCAATGTTGCCATTAAGTGGGTTTCCTCCTTTTCAGAGATAAAATATACCCTAGGCCAGTGTTCAGTCATTGGCCTTTCTAACATGGCAAAGTATTTTCCATCTCACTACCATCATATAATGACTATATTAAGGTGTATCTATACTTATGATATAAATAGGAGACAAATATATGGTTTATAATGGAAATTACTATATAAATCCCTTCAGAGGAACCAACTTCCACTGTTCCACAGACAGTGGAATAACCGAGATGTTATTTTTTTTTTTTTTTTTTTGAGACAGAGTCTCACTTTATTGCCCAGGCTAGAGTGAGTGCCATGGCGTCAGCCTAGCTCACAGCAATCTCAAACTCCTGGGCTCAAGCAATCCTGCTGCCTCAGCCTCCCAAGTAGCTGGGACTACAGGCATGCGCCACCATGCCCGGCTAATTTTTTTTCTATATATATTAGTTGGCCAATCAATCTCTTTCCATTTATAGTAGAGATGGGGTCTCGCTCCTGCTCAGGCTGGTCTGGAACTCCTGAGCTCAAACGATCCGCCCACCTTGGCCTCCCAGAGAGCCAGGACCACAGGCTTGAGCCACCGCGCCCAGCCCGAGATGTTATTATTGGAGCATCGCTAAAAGAATTCTGGGGCACAGGACTTCCCAAAATAAATATTTCATTTCCTATTCTCCTTTCAGCATACATATGGATAAATGACTAAATTCTGGTTAATAGGGCATAAGCAAACTGTCATGTGCAAATTCCAGGAAATGTTCTTAAATGGAAAGGGTATGCCTTCCTTCAACCCTTCTTCCAACTGATGGCTGGAGTCTGGGCGCCCATCTAACATAAGATGGAAAGACAAATGGTAAAGACTGAGCAACATGAAAATAAGAGGACGCAACACTGCATCAATACTAGGGAGCATTATATAAGCCCTAGACAGGGGATATTTCTATCTAGACTTCTTTTAGATAAAAGAGAAATATGTTCAGGCATATCTCATTTCATTGCACTTCTCTTTACTGTACATTGCAAATATTATGTTTTTTACAAATTGAATGCCTGTGGCCACGTGGCATCAAGCAAGTCTTTCTGAGCCATTTTTCCAAAAGCATGTGTTCATTTCATATCTCTGTCACATTTTGGCAATTCTCAATATTTCAAACTTTGTTTTTATTATTATATCTGTTATGGTGATCTGTGATCAGTAATCTTTGATGTTACTATTATAATTGTTTTGGAGCACCACAAACCTCACCCATGTGAGATGGAGAACTTAATTGATCAATGTTGTATGTGTTCTGAGTCCTCCACCAACTGGCTGTTCCCTGTCTCTCTTCCTCTCCTCAGGTCTCTCTATTCCCTTAGACAAAATAATGTTGAAATTATTAACCCTACAATGATCTCTAAGTGTTCAAGTGTAAGCAAGGGTCATATATCTCTCATTTTAATTAAAAGGCTAGAAATGATTAAGCTTAGTGAGGGAATCATGTTAAAAGCCAAGGAGTGTGAGGGGTGTGTGTTTGTTTAAGGAAAGCAAACCCCAAAGAGGCAACTGGAGACTCAGACAGGCCTGGGCTTGACACAGCAACAGTTGGCACATTACTCAAATGCTGAGTATTTGCTTCCTCACAAAAACAGAATGAAATCCAATAATCACACTAGGCTGCTGTGAGGACTAAGTAAGATGTGAGACACTGGCATAAGAAAAGGAACTCAAATATTAGGTCCTCTGTCTCTTGCTGAAGGCATTGAAGCCATGCTCTCCATAAGCAGCCAGGGGACAGGATAATACACATCAGAACTCCCAAGCTAGTGACATAGGCATCCAATATAAACTTCTGGTAAACTATTACACAAGCCCTCTGAAACCTTATATCTGTTTTCTGTATTCATGGCTATAGATGATTACTTTGATATTGTCTGCTCCTCAGATCAAAGCCACTGGGAAGACACATGAAGCAAAGATATAAGGCTTCATTTATCAACAAGCCCTGTGAGTACCAACTCATCCACAATGATAGTGAAGAGACAGCAACCTCCAGTTGTGACAGCCACCATCACATCCAGGAATACCTATCATAATATCAACATTGTGAACATCATACATAAGGCAGGTAGGGTAAGTCACGAAAGGTTCTAAGAGGTAGTTGAAGGAAGCAGGGGGGAGGACCAGGAATTACCAGTGGGTTCACTGGAGAGCCAGCCACCCTGTATATTAATATTTTATTATATTTCATTTCCTTATCATAAGAAGATGATGTCACCACCTGCCTGATTGGTTGTTATTTTGAAGACTAAGTAGGAGAACATGCATAAGCCTCTGGGACAGGAAGGATAGCATTTATGACTATTACCACTGCCCACACACAGACACTAATGTCATACCTTCCGGGTGCTGAGTTTCTCTCCCAATACCAATCCCAGTAGATCAGAGTTGACAGTGACAGTTGTCTCAAATAATATCCTTAATTTATAAAGACTATCCAAAAGACAGCCCAAAATAAGAAGAAAATGTCAAGGTGGCAGAGGAGGTTCCCTGGCAGCACAACTGCTCTTTTTGATTTTCTTTGAGAGATGATACTACTGCAAACACAGGAGTTCAATGGGCAGCCACTCCATCACCAATCCTAACAGCACACTGCACTGGTACCCACAGGCCCTCAGCTCTAAAGGAACATAAAGGGGATTTGTTGGAAAAAAAGCCAAGTGAGTCTAATTCTATTAGAGCAAGAAGCATACCTGTCTATACTTCTATATATTTCCAGTGCTTAGTACAGAGCCTAGTGTACATCAGGCACTCAATAAATAGGCTGAATAAATAAATAGACCCACCTATACCAAATACTGAATAAATACACCCACCTAACTCTATACCAAATACTCCTATTTACCAATTGACCTTCTGGCTCTTTGAATACTTACTATGATCCAGGCCCTGGGGAAATTAGGTAACCAAGGCTGGTGTGAAAATCATGCCTATGAAGGGTTCTTTTGGAGCCAACAGAAACCAATAAAAGAGGTGTCTATTCATGAAACCAGCACTTAGAGACTACATTGGCAATTCTAGCTCCATAATTACAAACTCCTTAAAGACATGGACCAGATCATGTATCTCTCCAGGGTGGCTAGGGCCTGGAGCACATGTTGGATGGCATTCATCCTATGCTGTCGACAAATAAATCTCAAAGAATCAAAAGCACATTGCCTAATATTCAAGTTTCCCACTTGCTTTAGAACAGACGGTGTCAAACTTGGTCTCAGTGCCCCTTTACATTCATGTAATTATTGAGGACACCAAGAGATTTTGTTTATATGAGTCAAGGCTATCAACAGTTACCACATAAGAAATTAAAACAGACATTTAAAAATATTAATGTACTTAAAATTAATAATAAAACTACTACATGTTAATATAAATAATATATTTTAATAAAAATAACTACATTTTTCAAAACAAAATAAATATATTAAGACTGGCATTGTTTTACATTGTTGGATTTTTTTTAGCATCTGGTTTAATAGAAGACAGATTCTCATATCTGCATCTGCATCCAATTTGTTGCAATATATGTTGCTTTGGTAAAAGTAAATGGAAAATCCTATCTCACACAGAAAAGTGGTTAGAAAAGGAGGAATATTTAATAGATTTTCAGATAATTGTGGATAATCTTTGCCAATACACCAAAACTCAAGTAGTAGTTGATTAAAAGTTAGTTGCAATGTAGAATCTGAAACCATATGGATGAGCTTTTTATACTATGATTAAAACCCATTGGTCTACCTTATACTTCGAATGGCTCCTTGTAAGATCATACGTTGATCATTTGGAAAATATTCATTCACTAAATTATTCAGATATTCCAAGGGCTGACATATTTCAATATATATCAAAAAATACATCAATAAATATTATCAATCTCACCAGAAAAGTCTTTAAGTATTGAGAAGCTATTGAATTCACATGGCAGATATATCTTCCAAAAATTTAATTTTTACCTGAAAGCTCAAATTTTATCACTGCTAAAAAATTACTGTCACTTGTTTTCCCTGAAATTATAAAGTCACTTTGTTCATTTTAGGGGAAACGTCTGCCAAATACCCAAGTCTGAACAACCATAGTTTGACTGTCAATCATTCAGATACACAGCTGACCCTTCAACAACATGGGTCTGAGCTGCGCAGGTCCATTTATATGTGGATTTTTTTCAAAAATACAGTCGGCCCTTCATATCTGTGGGTTCCACATCTGCAACCAAACAAGAGTTGAAAATACAGATTTCCAAAACCACAGTACTAAGAACTAACTTTTCTATCTGCAGGTTTCTTCTCATGATACTTGAGCATACGCAGATTTTGGTATCCACCTGGGTTTCTGGAACCCATTTCCCACGGATACCAAGGGAGGATTGCATGTGATATTCCACAAAAAAGCAGATAGTTCAGTTTGCAACTCAAACTATTAATTGCACAAGTCCTTTCCCTTGAGAAACCATAGTACTTCATGCAGCAAAAACATTTTATGCATACTTACCTCATGACACAATACTAAAAGGATGTATACTCACAGGGTTACAATTTAATAAGGTTAATAATTTTTACTACTTTATGGAGACATTTTCTTTTCCTATGTGTGGTGGTGTAGAATATAATGACTACTAGTACAGTTCTGTGCTCTTGCCCCTGCTTTGATTCATACTAAGCCTCGAACAGGTTTATTCACCATTGCTTTTGTACAATCAATGCAAATGCCAAAACAGTGAAACTGGTAAATAATGTCTTATGATTATAAAAATAGTTTTGACCTAAAAAGACCCCTAAAATGTCATATCAGGGGTCTGCAGACCACACTTTGAGAACTGCTGCCTTACTCAACAAATCCTGGTCTGTCCCAGCAAGCTGCCCATGTTTCCAGACTGGAAGAAAGCATGGGAAGGAAGATAACTTCTTATATGTGACAAAACAACAACTGAGGACACAAGAATCATCCAACTCCTAAGCTAGCAAAAAGGCTCCCATCCTTTGACTACAGAAGGTGGTTCTAGTAAAACCTAACGTGATTCACATACCTCAGGTTTTCTCAGGCAGGACTCTAGCAACGGGTAAGTGGGAGCTCCTACCTGTGATCTATAGATTTATAGCCACTTCCACAGAAAAGAGAAGAAGGCTCCTGTCTCATTAGCGCTGCCAGAATTAAAATTCCAAAATAGTTGACACTTGCCTTTTATGATCTTCTTTCTACCCTTTGGCACCCTTGTCAACCTCCTTGCCTTCCAATTCATGCCCCCCTAAGCACTTAATACCTCTATCCTGCCATCTCTTCCAACATTAACTCCTTTACTTTTCTCATCTTTGAAAGACATGTTCATTTGCTTTATCTTGTATTAGTTTAATTAACTTATTTATTTTTTCCTAATTCACACCAAGTTGCAAGTGACTTAAGTTTCCCAGGAAAACTTATATTTTTAAAAGGCTATTTTTGGACTCAGATGAAACTTTAATTATTGGGATTTCCTTTCATATACTATGGAGTAGTTAGAAGTAGGAGCCATCTTTGTTGGAGGAAGAAAAATGTTATGGTAGGAGAGACAGACAACATGGTATTATGGAAAGAACATAGACTTCAGAATTAGATAGGCATGTATCCCAATTATAGATCTACTACTTAATGACATTAGGGAAGTTAATTGTTTTCTCTGGGATTTGATTTCCTTCTTTGTAAAGTATGGATAATATATTCCTGGCAGAGTTCTTGGGAGGATTAGTGACTTTTATACTAAACCCAGCATAGTCAATATAAAACAGTAGGCTCTCAATGTTATGATTCTCCCTGTGTTAGAAAATCCATTGTTAGAAGCACCAAGTAATAGTGTCTTTCCACACTGCTACCTTCTTCCTCCTGACCCTAGAAATGAATCTTCTATCCCAATTACTCATATAACCCAACGCCATATATCTTTCTCTCTCTAGCTGAATCTGTTCTCTGTTGTATTTTGGAAACTGAGCAGAGACTATAAATACCCAGGACTCTGCTTCCCCCAAGCTACTAGGCATAAAGGTTGCCTCTGCTTCCTTATCTGGAGGCGCTCACTTTTCCTAACAGTGGTGCTGGGCATTATATCTGATTCTTAATCATGTTTGCCTGTGATCCCTTGGAATTTTCTGACCCAGGAACAAAAAGCATGAGCACCATGGTCCTAGGAAGAAGCTTTCCATTTTACTCTACTGATATTTCCTTCCCTGGGATTTCCAGCCTCACACAACAACTATTTCCCAGTAGCTCCTTTCACGGATCTTTACCTTTACTAATCTTTGTATGTCTCTGCCATACTTTCTAAATACATCTCAATTTACATTCAAATACTATTTGGCATTACTTGTCAGAAAGGAGATGAATTTGCAAAAACAATAAAGTTACTGTAAAATAAGCAAATATTGTACCTGTAACTAGATTCAAGATTAACAGGAAGAATGATTTCAATAACAGGAAACTCTGAGTAATATCAAGGTTATACAATAGGTAAAGGCTAAAGGTAAACAAGATTAGCTCCACGGGAGTGCCCTGTCTAAATGGTCAAAAGAGAGGAATCAGCTAGCAAGAGCTCACTAAATAATAAAAACCTCAAGGAAGAAAAATTAAAGCCAGACAGAACATATCAAATAAGATGTACAGCTAGCAGATATAATTTACATATTAAACAGAATCTTACCTGTTTGATCAAGTTCAAGCAAAAAATAAGGAACACACATAGACTTAAATAACTTCTTTACCTGGAAGAAGTTGAGAAACAAGGGGGAAAATGAAAAAAGAGGTTATAATCAACAGGAGAGTCTCTTATCCAGCTTTGTTACTTTCATCCCCAACTAGCCTTTTCTTTCGAAAACTTTCCAATTCATTTTCACATGACCCACAAGATTCTCCCTGTTGACAGTAACGATATTTAAAAGAGTATTTGAAGTCTGTTGATTCTATTCTATTGTCAGTGATTCATATGTATTGCTTCATAAAATACATTTTACATGGTAAGTGACTTAGTCTACACCACTATAAAATAGGTTTAATACTATGTTTTAAAAAGCACTAGAATACTTAAATACTCCTGAAATACTATGTGCCAACCCTGAGGGGGGAAAAATATCCTTACAATAGTCATAGTATCATTTATTTTTAACTGAGTAACCTTCAACCAACATATCAGTTAAAAAAAAATCATATGCTCTAGAAAAAATAAAAACAAAAAGAATATGTTTAAGGTTATACAAATTCTAGTAGTAAAAAGCAAAATTTTACTTAAAGAATACAAGTTACTTTTACCACTAACAAGACACAAACAGCCTGTCATTAATACTTTAGCAAAGTTTAGAGCCACATTCTTCCAATTTATACAATAAAACTCAGAGCAGCCTGAAGTTCACAGAGATCATCCATTAAGAAAATGTATTCTTGGCCCATTCTAAATTTAACTAATAAAACAGCAAACTTCCCATTGAACAGAAGTACACTGAAAGAGTTCTCATTTCTAGAGGACTAAATTCAGCATTTTGATAAAAATGGGAAGATGGGTTCATTCACATAGCCTCAGTGGTCTTCCTCTTATACTCTTCTGGAGAAAGCCTACGCCTCAATGTGAATTCAGCTCCCCCAGAAATACACATTTAAAAAGATAAGAATCCTTCTGAAGAACAATGGGGAAAGTAAAGAGGGACATTAAAGAAAGAGCAAGGAAAGTATAACTGGGAAACCACACGGTCAAAAGCCAATTCATATGCAAATGCTTATTTTCTGAAACTAAAAATAAAAAGTTCATACACATATAAAATTACAGACTCTTCAGACTTCCTTAGCCACTTAATTTTAGAAATAAAACACTTGCCATTCTGTTTCCAAAAAAAAAAAAAAAACCCAAACAAGTTTTCCAGGTTCAGAGTAAATCCTAATATCACTTCCAAAGAGTAATTACAAAAATTTGATAATATATGAAATGTAGAAAATATACTCCAGATTCCAGAGTACACATGATTCCACTTCAAGAAACTGCTATTTTGTAGGTTATTTTAACTCTGGTTAAACTTTAGCATTGTTCCACAGTACAAGATTAAAGATCTATATTGAATATCAGAAGTGTAAGTTTCTACAGCATTCTCATTAATAAAAGTAGAGGATGGTAAACTTTGCCTGTAAAATACACACACTATTGAGAAACAGCAGTGGATCTAGATAACAAGCAACATATAGGCTGTAATAAGACACATTTGCTAATTCCAACTGCATTCTTCTGATTTTCCACTGAAATACTTTAAGAAACAAATATTGCATTTTTTGAAAAGGTAGGGAGGGTTTATTTTTGCACTTTAAAACATGCTCTTCACAGTAGGGTGCATTCAAAACACATATGGTAATGAATGTGTTATGCAACAGTGAGAAACCAACTTTATGTAGAAGTTAATTTCCGTGTGGGCACTTCCCAACTTGAATTAATGCAAATTACATTACTCATCCTAAAGAGAAATGTACATTAATTAGACCAAGTACAAATATAAAAACCAAGTTTTTCCATTCTGATTTACTCCTATTACAATCGTTAAATGTGATGATTAAATCAAAACAGAAGGAAATAACCTGGGAAAATTCTACTTCAGGGCAATTTAAAAAATAAATAAATGTGAATAGCTAAGTATATGAGTTGTACTCCCACGGAAGAAATTCACTACTTTTATCAGGAGAGGCACCTAACCATCTTTAATAGCCAAAGACACTGAAAGAAAATTAATTTCCATATTAATTGGTGCCAAACTGCAAACAGCTTATATATTCCAAAAAGCTAAGGAATTAGTATTTGCCAAGGTAAACCCAGAGGATGCTTATCTAGAAGACGTGGCACACCTAGGAATTATTCAGATAATAACATTAAATAAATTTGCCACAATAACTATATATTTAAATAAAATAAGTATGCAAATAACTAACACAAGTTTTACAGGAAAAGTTCTTTGCTCCCAGAGTAGATTTGGTTAGGTAAAACTGGAAGAAATATAGGGAGGGCAAGGCTTAACCTTTTCAGGGATAGGCAGGAGAGCTGGGAAATGAAGGAGTTAGAATGCAGGGATAAGAGTCAAGATGAGAGTGATCATAGGTCAAAGAGATCTGGGATTTCGAGGACCGCACTGAGGATCTAACTATCACTAGCAGCAATTTGGACCACTAGCCCAATTCTTCATTGCAGAACTTGGGCAGGGTCAAAATTGGAATTTTCCAATTCTTTAATAATGTTTTAAAATATAAGTAGAGCAACCAAATAATGCCTGGTACACAGGAGTCATTCAAATGGTAGTTATTAACCCATTGAAAGGATTAATTGTACTTGGAATTAAGTCAGGTATTTTTTTGACTGACATTTAACCAACCCTTAGTACTACTAGAAGGAAGATCACCACACAAGGTTTTAAGTCCTGATAGGAAAAGAAGAAGAGCAAGTAGTTCTTTTATTTAACAAGCACTTATATAACAAGCACTTATATAGTGTTTACTATGTGTGCCAGGCATATGCTATGGTTTTTATAAATATTAACTAATTTAATCCTCACAACAAACTTATGACATAGGTACTATTATTATCTACATTTTATAGATGAGGAAACTGAGGCACAGCAGGTAAATAACTTAACCAAAGTCACATGGCTAATAAGTCACAGACCCAAGATCCAAACTCTGACTTCAGAGTCTAGACTCTTAGCCATTATTTGGTAACAAAAAAGATTAGACAACCACATAATTTCAGAGCTAAAAAGAAAACCCCTCAATAGTCAACTAGTCCAAGCCCTTAAATTAAAGATTAAACAAGAACGATTGGGGGAGTCCCCAAAGCTAACAAGATCACCAGAGCTAGATAATTAAGCCCCAGGAACCCAAGAATCTAATCTACAATAGATTTCCAATACCCAGCTCTCTTCTAAATTCTCTAACATTTACTGCCTGTACCAATCATTTAGATTTTAGCATGGACTATCTTAGATCATTGTTCTTTTTAAGCCTATATTCTGCCTTTTCAGTTCAACCAAACCCCCTAGGGACAGCACTTGGGTCTTCTACCTTTTTGCAGCCCTACTCCGAGTACCATGTCCTACAAAAAGGCATCACTATCACATTGACAGAGATGAAGCCTTAGTTGACAATGATACAGACTATGTTCAGGTGAGAGACAATGATGAAAAGTTTTTCCTACTTAAGTGTTTTCACTGCTTGCCCACCTTCCCTTTTTCTTTACTTGGATAAAGAGAATACACAGACACAGATGCATACACACACACAGAGTGTCAAAAAGCCTGTTTCTATGTGAGCCTTCCAGAATAAAAAGGCTTCTGAAGTCAACATCCTTGAGATCTGGAAAATAAGTAAGAGCTGAACAAGCTGAGAGAAAATTAAACTTAATAAATTACCCTGGCCAGGTGCAGTGGCTCACGCCTATAATCCTAGCACTTTGGGAGGCCAAGGCAGGAGGATTGCTTGGGCTCAGGAGTCCGAGACCATACTGAGCAAGAGCAAGACCCCGTCTCTACTAAAAATACAGAAAAAATTAGCTGGGTGTGGTGGCACATGCCTGAAGTCCCAGCTACTCAGGAGGCTGAGGCAGGAGAATCACTTGAGCCCAGGAGTTTGAGGTTGCCATGAGCTAGGCTGACACCACGGCACTCTAGCCCTGGGTGACAGAGTGAAACTCTGTTTCAAAAAAAAAAAAAATTACATTACAGGTGAACCTGGACAGACGGCCAATTTTTTTTGTAAGAGTCCATTGTGTGTAGGCATGGAGCTACACCGAGTATAATTTAAAGTTAAACTTCAGTGACATTTAAATACCCTCAGCTTTCCTGTAAAGCACCAGATCAGGTTTGTCTTTTATTAATAATTCTCATCTTCATTCTATGGTTAATTCAGGGTGGATTAAACCAATCCTCCCTGTGGCTGTGATCACTGACCTTTTCTCCCTGATAATGTAAGATTAAGAACCAAGTAGGAAACACAGTTTATTCTTTGTAAAGTCATTTTCCCCATAATAAACCAGAGCATGAAGAGATATTTATCAAAATTTAGGAGTACCCTAAGTAACACTTCCTTGTGAAATATTTCCTACAGACATGCCTAAAAGAGCAGCAAATCAACTAGTGTGGTAACTCCTCCACCCTAACCTTTCCTGATCTTGATTACCTAAAAACATCTGTACTTCACACAAGCTCAGAAAAATAAATGTAACAAGCAATATTTTGTTATCAAATCAACATTCTACAATCACTCTGAAGCAAGTTACACCTACATACACCCTTCCTAAGGTGAAATTCAATTGTTTATACCTGAGCCCAAAGTCTGTCAAATTCCTACAATTCAACAATTTTTTGCCACCCCTGAGTTAAAGCCTTACCTCAGCACAACGTCTACATGTGGACCTACTGAAGATGACCACAGAGTAACTGTCTATATAGGCCCGCAGCTGGGCTGTGGGGTCTGCAGTGGCCTTGCTGGTGGATCCTGCTGGGCTCTCTGGCAAAGTTTTACTAGGGTGATGATCCTTAGCTAGAAATAATGGAAGTAAAGATGGTAATTATCAGAAAAGACAACATGATGATTCGTTCTAATTTTAGCCCCACAGGCCAAAATAAGGAACAGGAGGAAGGAAGGACTCAAACATGGATTATACATTTAGTTCTTTCATCTAACTGGAGACCTCTGGCAACTCACTCAATATTCCCAGCTCAGATCATCACATTCAAGATGAGTTCTCAGGGTTCCTGACAATGAATGATAAGCCATATACTGAACTTACTGTGGACTCAGAGAATAAGTAATAGTTTCTGAACACTGAGGGCCACAGTTTATCCCATCTCTACTCCCACCCATGGTTTATATGCAAGCTGGCCAAAGGTTAGACATCTGTCCCCTGCTCAGAGACATAAGGGTAGACAACTTAAACCAATACTAACACTTTTTCTCCCCAGCTAACTCCTGGATAAACAGACAGGATCTTCAGGCCACAGGCACAGAAAGATTTCAATAAAAATACTTTCTTCACATTCTCTATTCCTCCCCCAGGATTTTTTTCTGGCCTAATTAGGCATCAAAGCAAACATGATACAGCTTAGTGGTATGTCATCCCAACATGACAACACTGTCATCCTGGGCATCATTACCAGTCAAAACCACCAAGAGATTGCTACCTCTAGCTTGTAAAAATTTTTATACTAGCTATCTTTCTTCGGGGCCCACAAATAAACCAAGCTCAATCCCACACTATTACTTGTTCCTTAAGTGATTTCCTCTTATTTCTGCTTATTTAAGTAAGACTGATCCATTCGTCTTCAATTGTCTCATCATCTTCACAGTCGATACTCACATTTGTCCAAAACTAGACAGAGGATTAATGTTTGTATGCATTGTCTCACTTAATCCTTACAACAATACCACTGGGTGGGAACTGCTACCATCATCCATTTTAGAAACAAGGAAACATAGAGAGGTTAAGCAACTTCCCAGGGTTGCACAGCTTACAGTAAGCAATGGAGCTAAAATTCAAACCTATTGATTAGTAGAAACTTTAAGGAAAATAAATAAATAAAATTCAAACCATTCTCTAGAACCCACACTTTCTAAAAGACAACTGTATTGACATATAATACATATACCACAGAATTCACCAATTTAAAGTGTATATTTCAATGGTTTTTAGTATACTCAGTTGTGCAACCATCATCACAATCAATTTTAGAATACTTTCATCACCCAAAAAGAAACCCCATACCCATTAGAAGTCACTCCCCTATTCCCTCTACCAAACTCCCCTCCCCACAACCTCTAGGCAACCACTAATTTATTTTCAAGAATCATACAACATGTAATCTTTTCTGACTGGCTTCTTTCATTTAGCATGTTTTCAAGATTCACCAATGCTATAGAAGTTTCAGTGTTTCATTTTTCATTGCCAAATAATATTCCATTTTATCTATCTATTCATCAGTTACTGATGGTTTGTTTCTACTTTTTGGCTATTGTGAATAGAGCTATAAAGAATCATGTACACAAGTTTTTGTTTGAATACTTGTTTTCGATTCTTTTGAGTGTATACCTGGGAGTGGAATTGCTGGGTCTTATGGAAGCTCTATAACTATTTGAGGAATTGCCAAACTGTTTCCAAAACAACTACACCATTTTACATTTTCACCAGCAATGCATGAGGGTCTCAATCTCTCCACAGCTTTGCCAATACTTACTGTCTTTTTGATTCCAGCCATCCTGGTGGGTATAACTAGTATCTCATTGTGGTTTTGATTTGCATGCATTTCCCTAATTGCTAATAATACTGAACATGTACTTACTATTTGCATATTTACTTTGGAGAAATGTCTGTTCAAATCTTTTTTCTCATAAGTGGGCTATTTATTGTTGAGTTGTAAGAGTTCTTTACATATTCTGGATACAAGTCCCTTATCAGATACATGATTTGCAAATATTTTCTCCCATTGTGTGTGTGCTTTTTTTTACTTTACCTGTTGATGTCCCTTGTAGTACAGAAGTTTTTAATTTTGATAAATTTATCTATTAAATTTATCTATTAAATTGTTTTTATTTTGCTTGTACTTTTGGTGTCACATCAAAGCCTATTTCAAGGTCAAAAAGATTTTTGACTATGGCTTTTTCTAAGAGTTTTATAGCTTTAGTTCTTACATTTAGGGCTCATTTAGATCATTTTAAGTTAATTTTTATGTATTGTATGTATGTATTATATGAGTCAGGAGTCCAACTTTATTCTTTTGCATGTGAATAAGCAGTGGTCTCAGTATCATTTGTTGAAAAGACTATTCTTTCCCTATGGATGTGTCTTGTCACTCTTGCCAAAAACCAATTGACCAGAAATGTAAGGGTAGAGCTCACACTTTTAACCAGTATGCTATACTGTCACTGTAACTAGACTGATATTTAAACAAAGTGTTAATAAAATCAGCTAATAAAAATGTTAAAAATCATTACCTCCAATAATTTGGACTTTCACCTTTCAGCATATACTTTTTTGTACTCTTTTTAAACCTTGAATATATATATATAATTTTATTAAATAGTTTTTAAAAATTAGTTAAATTTAAAAACTTAAAAATAACTACTATTATACAATGTCAAGACAGTCAACAACCAGGAGATTGTTTTTTATACACCATACATTCAAATGTTACTAATACCTAAAATATGGATTAAAAAGTGAAAAAAGGATATAGAAATCCTTATATTTGATATTCTATCTTATATTTGAGATAAGAATGCTATGGTCTGAATGCTTTTATCTACCAAAATTCATATGTTGAAATCTTAACTCTCGGGGTGACAGTATTGGAGGTATGGGCATTTGGGAAGTGATTAGGAGCCCTTATGAATGGAATTAGTACAGTTATAAAAGAGAGCTTGCCCTATAAAAGGGACACACAACAAGAAGGTATCCCCTATGAGCCAGGAGGAAGTCCTTATCAGACACAGAATATGCCAGCACCTTCCTTGAACTTTCTAGCCCCCAGAACTGTGAGAAGTCAATTTTTCTTGTTTATAATCCACCAGTTAATGGTATTTTGTTATAGCAGCCCCAACAGATAAGAAAATGAGGAATGGATTCTTCTTAAAGAAAAACTAAAATCTGTGCCAATTAATTATAGGATCCCAAAAGAACATTGGAGCTTTACATTTTATTAGTGAATATATCAAACCAAACTATACCTATAGTATCTGTCCTCCACAAGCTAAATTGTGTAAGGCCTCTCAACCCTTATTTGCATCAGAATCACCAAGGTTTCCTAGGTTTCATTCTTGATCTGCTGAATCAGAATTGCAATGCGTAGACCCAAGCATGCATATTTATGTGTGTGTATGTATGTATGTATGCTCACATACGTAATATATGCATATATTTTAATGTTCCCTGGTAATTCTAATACATACTCTTAATCAAAAACTATTGGATTGGCTGGGCGCAGTGGTTCATGCCTGTAATCCTAGCACTCTGGAAGGCCAAGGAAGAAGGACTGCTTGAGATCAGCCTGAGCACAAGCAAGATCCTGTTTCTACCAAAAAGTAGAAAAAAATTAGCCAAGTGAGGAGGTGGTGCATATCTGTAGTCCCAACTACTCTCAAGGCTGAGGCAAGAGGATCAATTGAGATCAGGAGTTTGAGGTTGCAGTGAGCTATGATGATGCCACTACACTCCAGCTGGAGCAAGAGAGTGAGATTCTGTCTCAAAAGAAAAAAAAAAAAAGAACTATTGGATTAAAGCAGCATGACACATGACTAGAGCCTCACCAATGATACTTCAAAATTTTCAAGTTAAACTCCAGTTTTCATTTTCTCTTTTCCATTTTTCTTATTTTGGAAGGCAACATAGAAGTAAGGATTCCTCATAGTAACATCTCATGAAAACAGAATCACAGAATGTAAGCTTAGGGAAAATATTTGGGGTCATGCGGCCAACCTAGTCATTCTACTGATGAGGAAACCAAGGGTAATTAATTGGTTTTGGAGTCATGGCTATCACACAAGCCTCCCGATTCCATAATGCTTTACTGACTCCTTCAACTTCACAGATGACTGACTCTAAAGGAAGGTGACAATTCCTTACATAACATCTATACTAAGGGCACCACCCAACTATTAAGTTCAGATATTTGCTAACAGAACACAGTATTGAGGGCCATTATGAGGAAAGGAATATCTTCTGTGATTTAGAATTGCAGTCTTACTGGGGAGGGACGATTTACCATAAATAAAAATAAAATAAACAGATAAATAAACAAATAGGAGATTATTCAGCTACCTGTAATCAAAATCATCAGGATTTTTCCTTAAATTCTACCTCTAACAAAAAAGGCAAATAAAATTTTGTTTATTATCATTGCTTTTAAATTTCCTCCCCTCAATTTTGAAATAAAATTTGAGGCAGCATTAAAAGAATATATCAAGTAAATGTTACAAAAATCGCACAGAACCAAGTGGGCAGAAAAACTCAGATAAAATTGTAATGAAAAGTTTTTTTGCCTATGATCTAGTCCTAATATTTGAGTTCATGAAATACCATGAAAATTCATTAAGTACTGTCCACTTGTAAAAACTCAAACTAAAGGGTAATAATAAAATAGTCCCCACCATTACACTTATAAAACTAAATAGTAATCAATAAAAGAGATTGGATAGCTCTGAAATAGACAAATATAGAATCATTTATGATAAAAAGCCATTATGGGCCGGGTACAGTGGCTCATGCCTGTAATCCTAGCACTCTGGGAGGCCGAGGCGGGCGGATTGCTCGAGGTCAGGAGGTCAAAACCAGCCTGAGCAAGAGCAAGACACCGTCTCTACTAAAAATAGAAAGAAATTAATTGGCCAACTAAACATAGATAGAAAAAATTAGCCAGACATGGTGGTGCATGCCTGTAGTCCCAGCTACTCGGGAGGCTGAGGCAGAGGATTGCTTGAGCTCAGGAGTTTGAGGTTGCTGTGAGCTAGGCTGACACCACAGCACTCACGTTAGCCTGGGCAACAAAGCGAAACTCTGTCTCAAAAAAAAAAAAAAAAGCCATTATGAAGCAATAAAGGGAAAATGTACTTTTAAAATACTATGGTAATGATGACTTGATAATTTGGGGAAAAGTTTTTTCACTTATCTCTTATTATAAAACACAGCATATTAAATCGAAGCTTTTCTTGATCTCTAGTGAGGTAATAATTCCCTAAACTTAGAAGTAAATACAAAAGAAAAGAGCTACAGATTATACTGCAAAATAATAATAACTCCTGGGCTCAAGCAATCCTCCTGCCTCAGCCTCCTGAGTAGCTGGGACTACAGGCATGCAACACCACACCTGGCTGATTTTTTTCTATTTTTAGTAGAGATGGGATCTCGTTCTTGCCCAGGCTGGTCTTGAACTCCTGAGCTCAAGCAATCCTCCTGCCTTGGCTTCCCGGAGTGCTAGGATTACAGGTGTGAGCCACTGCTTCTGGCCCTGAAAAATTTTAAAGAAAGAATATGTGAAAAGTAGGATTTCAATAGGAGCTAAATTTTGATTTAAAAAAATTCTTCTCTTACTCCTGGAATTGATAAATGAATTCCGTAAAGTCTCAGGATACAAAATCAATACACACAAATTAAAGACATTCATATATGCCAATAACAGTCAAACTGAGAACCAAATCAAAAGACTCAATGCCCTTCACAATAGCAACAAAGAAAATAAAGTACCTAGAAATATATTTAACTAAGGAGGTAAAAGACCTCTACAGGGAGAACTATGAAACATTGAGGAAGGAAATAGCAGAGGATGTAAAAAGGTGGAAAATCATACTATGCTCATGAGTCAGCAGAATCAACATTGTTAAAATGTCTATACTACCCAAAGTGATCTACAGATTCAATGCAATCCCTATTAAAATACCAACATCATTTTTCACAGATATAGAAAAAATAATTTTACGTTTCCTATGAAACCAGAGAAGATCCCATATATCAAAAGCAATCCTAGACAATAAAAACCAAATGGGAGGTATCAATTTACCAGACTTCAAGCTATCCTACAAAGCTATAGTAATTAAAACATGTTGGGACTGGCACAAGAACAGGGACATTGACCAGTGGAACAGAACTGAGAACCCAGATATAAAACCATCCTCATATAGCCATCTAATCTTTGACAAAGCAGACAAAAACACTGGGGAAAAGAATCCTTATTCAATAAACAATGCTGAGAAAACTGGATAGCCACATGTAGAAGACTGAAACAGGATCCACACCTTTCACCTGTCACAAAAATCAACTCACGCTGGGTATCAGACTTAAACCTAAGGCGTGAAACTATTAGAATTATAGAGGAAAACGTTGGAAATACTCTCCTAGACATTGGCCTAGGCAAAGAATTTATGAGGAAGACCCCAAAGGCAATCACAGCAACAACAAAAATAAATAAATGGGACCTGATCAAATTAAAAAGCTTCTGCACAAAGAAACTGTCACGAGAGCAAACAGACAACCTACAGAATAGGAGAAAATTTTTACATGCTACACATCCAATAAAGGGCTCATAACTAGAATCTATTTAGAACTCAAAAAAATCAGCCAGAAAAATCAAAAAACCCTATCAAAAAGTGGGCAAAGGACATGAACAGAAACTTTTCAAAAGAAGACAGAATAATGGCCAACAAACATATGAAAAAATGCTCAATATCTCTAATCATCAGGGAAATGCAAATCAAAACCACAATGAGATATAACTTATCTCCAGTGAGAATGGCCTTTATCAAAAAGTGCCAAAACAATAAATGTTGGCATGGATGTGGAGAGATAGGAACACTCCTACACTGCTGGTGGGACTGCAAACTAGTGCAACCTCTGTGGAAAGCAATATGGAGATACCTTAAAGAGATACAAGTGGATCTACCATTTGATCCAGCAATTCTATTACTGGACATCTACCCAAAAGAACAAAAGACATTCTATAAAAAAGACATCTGCGCTCGAATGTTTATAGCAGCACAATTCACAATTGCAAAGATGTGAAAACAACCCAAGTACCCATCAATACATGAGTGGATTAATAAAATGTGGTATATATATATAGCATAGAGTACTATTCAGCTATAAGAAACAATGGTGATATAACACCTCTTGTATTTTCCTGGCTAGAGCTGGAACCCATTCTATTAAGTGAAGTATCCCAAGAATGGAAAAATAAGCACCACATGTAGTCACCAACAAATTGGTTTCACTGATCAACACCTAAGTGCACATATGGGGATCACATTTATCGGGCGTCAAGCAGATGGGAGGAGGGAGAGGGGATGGGTATATACATACATAATGAGTGTGATGCACACCATTTGGGGGATGGACACACTTGAAGCTCTTACTGGGCAGGGGAGGGCAAGGGCAACATATATAACCTAAACATTTGTACCCCCATAATATGCTGAAATAAAAAAAAATATTCTTCTCTTGAAACTAAGTGAAATGAACACAACTTGGCTTCTCTTCCAAAAACAAATCAGGACAAGGCAGTCCTTTAGTCTAGTCCTCTCTAAAAAAGAAAAAAAGAATGTTTTTACTGTTGGGATTTCCAATTCCAGACCACTTGGAACAAAATCTAAGAGGAAAAAAAAAGATGATATAGTTTGACTCCTACTGAGGAATAGATTTGTCAATATTTCCTCCTTTTTTGATCCTTACACATTGCAATAGGCTACAAAGGACTAAGTTTCTGTTCTGTGGTCACAAACTAATAAAAGCCAACAGAAGGTCATTACTGGAGTTGACTCATTAGAATTTTCAGAGGATGAGAGAAGTAACTTGTGAACTTCAAGGCGGGGGAAAAAGGGGGAAGTGAAGAAGAACCTGGCAAAAGAAAGCACAGTGGCAAGGATGAACACAGATTAAAACTGCCACTTGTTAGAACTTGAATTTTCACCATTAATAAGCAACATGATCACTTCAAGTGCGATAAAAATTTTACAGCACTTCACTCTCTGCCTGCTGTCATCACTTTCTGGCTTATAGGTTGTCACATGCATGTTTTCACTCTGTTGCCTGTGGTTAAAAAGCATCTGGACTAAAAAAAAAAAGCATCTGGACTGCAAGAAGTCAGAAGAAATTAAGGATTTCTGCAGATCCCAAATCTCTTAACAAAATTTCCTATTCAGTTCAAGTGCAAAGAGTTTTGCAAATACACCACCACTCTCAGAAGATTCCTTTTAGCAAAGTAATATTCTTTAGTACTATTTTATTCAACTCACAAGACACACAAAATATGACGCTTGAGTCTAACGAGACTCCACCAAGTAAGCAGTTATTCCATAAAAGACCTAAGAGTGGGGAAGCTTAAAAGGGTAAGCATGACATGGTCTATAATGCGAAGACAAGAAGTTAATTATATATATTTTTTAAAATCTCCAGGGTATAAGACATGTTGGAAAAATAAAATAAGTATTTGTGGAAACATAAGGAAGGAAGACTAAAGACTCCTTATAGAACATGATGATGAATTTCTGATGCTGACAATAATAAATACATCTTAGTTTTTAGTATTATTTATTTACCAAATTGAAATAAAACCCTAGGAAGGTTGTTAGCCTTAAAATCGTTTTTAGGTCTTACAAAGAACGTTTCATATGAAGTACTAATTAAGTTAGAAGCAAGTGCTATAAAAAGGATTACAATATCCTGGTTATAGCTCTTGTGCTTGTACCTCCTTCAAAGGAATCTTATTAGAAGGTTAAAATTAAACTTGGGCTGTGCTGGGGGGGGGCTCCTAGTTTAGAAGGAATTTCCCACTTGCCTCTCTCCATAATTGTATTCTAATATGATTCTATGCCATGTCCAGGATTTGATGGTTGTATGACCCTGAGAATATACATTTGAAAGGAACTGTCTGTTCCCCAAAGGCCTGGTTTGTGTAATGGTTTATGATGAGAGAAATTATGCCAGAAACTACTAGTGATAGCACAGAAACTTCTATGCTAATATACTATCATTAGAAGCAGAGTGTGTGTGTGTGTGTGTGTGTAGGGGCAGGAATGGTTAGTCTTGGTTTACTGGATCACTCAGCCCAAAGATTATCCTGTCAGGGTTAGGTTCTACCATAAGGAACTTTGAAGGGTTACTGAAGGACCAAATGGAAGAAGAAAAAAATCCACCTTCCTTTCACCTAGCTGTTAAATTTAATATTGATGCTGTTAACAAAATAAGGAAAACATTTTAAAGGCAATACCATAAAACTTTTTAAAAATCAGAAGTATAAAAACATAAAAGATATTACATGGGAGAATAAAATTTTAAGTTTTTCTTAGTATATTGCCTTTTAAAAACGACTTAAGAAATCAGACTTTTCTCATTTGTGAGAGATATATCCCTGGCTTAATAATGCTCTCTGGACTTCAGTTTCTTTATCTGTGATGTAGAAAAGACATATTTGCAGAAATTTTGTATGTATCTAGACCAGCTTTTACATGCTTCTCTCCTCACCAGTCCTCACCTTCAGCTGCCTCTTGGTAATTCGAGAGCTTCTAACACTTATTCCCTGTGCTTGGTTGAAGGCCAAGTCCCAGTTCGGATTTCCGTTCATTCTGCTTCACCTGGACCAAAGCCCCTCCTTACCCAGATCAGCCCAGCCAAATCCTGAGGATTGAATTACCAGTCTAACACAACAAATGATATCCAGAAAGATCCCATGAAACCTTGTTGAAGGAATGGTATAATGAAACCATGTTCCCTGCTCTCCCAACAATGGTAGTCCAGTATTATGTTGCTGACAAACTATATTTGGGAGTAGAGAGCTGTTTACTAAGTTCTAGTTCCTTCTACTCTCCTTCTTCCTTGATCTCACTCTACTATGTAAAAGAATGAAATCTAGCTCTTGCTCCAATAGTTAAGATTACTTCTGTAAACCTAAAAAAAAATTTGATGACCAAGAGCACTGTGCCCACTTCAAAACAAATCCTTGCAATAAAGAACTCAATGAAACAATCATCAACTGGATAAGGCCTGAGTCACTGGATTATAGAATGGGGCAAGGCTTCAATTTGCTCACAGTGGTTTTAAACCTGCACATACTTGAAAAAAGAATTTTGGCGGCATATTTAAGGGGATTAAGTAGCTTCAAATACCACTATATAAGTTAGCAATATTTCCAAGGTAATCATAGCTAAGGTATAATATCCACATTCTTAAGAATAAATATCCAAAACTTGGAAATAAAGAAGGTGACTAAATGTCCTTTCAGTGCCAAACTGCAGCATGTTTAACAAGCCCACCCAAGGATCATTTAATTCTCTAAGAGAATGTATCTGCACTTGACTTTTCTATTTATCATTTACTAGAGTCTAGACACCGAAGTTTCATGTTGATGTGTACATTTCTGTTCAATAATCCCAAAAGTTAGTTTTATTACTCTGTAGGACATTAACTAGCTTTGTAATGACTGTACTAGCAAACTCAACATTTCTGAGATATGTCTATATTCCTTGAATTTGCCTTTAAACAAGTTTTACCACCTTATTGATTCCTTCATTTATTGATGGGTTAATATATTAAGTTTTTATACATGTTCTTTTTATTTTTGTGCAAGAATCATGTTTTGAATGTTCTGAAAACCATACTTTGACAGCAGTCATTATATTCTTCACTCAGTTATTTCTCTGCACTGTTACATCTAAGAAAATTTGTTTTTTGCCCTGACCACTCCTCTTAAACATTCCAAAGGCACCATTGGTTTTTTTAATGTGTGCCAGCTTGACATTATTCTACACATTCACAGGCAATATTTAACTGCAATCAATCTTGCTTAACCACTAGTACTTTGTTTTATTTAATTGAATTATTGCTAACATTTACAAACTGGAAGAAGTCACAAAAACAATACATAAATATAGATTTCTAGTTTTCTTGAAAAATCAGGTCTGACAACACTAGACTCATCTTCCCACCCAGTAGAAGGGAAGCTGAGTAGAGCTGGCCCCTTACGTAGGGCATTCTGTCCTCAGTTCACTCCAGTCTCTACCATTTCTTATTGTCTACCATCCGTCTGCTTCATTCATTTACATTACCTGCCTGTCCCTGTAGACAAGCAGACAGTTGAAACTTAAGTTGCAACCCATCAATTATAGCCTCTTAATTCTTCTCATAACAAGTTTTTTCTCAGTCTATACCACTTTCCATCAACTGCCCTGCTGAGTTTTTCATTAATAGACACTATCTGAAGCATATGTGTTCATATACCTTATGTGGTTCATATACTTCAGTGGTTTTCAGTATGTCCATATACTTCAGAAAACTACTGCACTATCACTTAAACCAACAGGTAACAGGGAGTTGTGTTTTTTTTTTTTTGAGACAGAATCTCACTCTGGTGCCCAGCCTAGAATGCCGTGGCGTCAGCTTAGCTCACAGCAACCTCAAACTCCTGGGCTCAAGCAATCCTTCTGCCTCAGCCTCCCAGGTAGCTGGGTCTACAGGCATGTGCACCATGCCCGGCTAATTTTTTCTATATATTTTCAGTTGGCCAATTAATTTCTTTCTATTTTTAGTAGAGATGGGGTCTCGCTCTTGCTCAGGCTCTTTTCAAACTCCTGACCTTGAGCGATCCTCCCACCTCAGCCTCCCAGAGTGCTAGGATTACAGGTGTGAGCCAATGTGCCCAGCCAAGGAGTTTGTTTTTAACATCAAAGAGTGATTCGCCAAGTAAAAATATGTAGAAAAAATTAGCAGGGCATGGTGGCTCATGCCTGTAGTCCCAACTACTTGGGAGGCTGAGGCAGGAGGATCACTTGAGCCCAGGAGTTTGAGGTTGCTGTGAGCTAGGCTGATGCCATGGCACTCTAGCCCGGGCAACAGAGTGAGACTCTTGTCTCAAAAAACAAAAAGAAAAAAAAGAGTGATTTGTGATAGTGATTTACAGCTGTACACATATAGATTATTTCTGCCAGCAAAGTAAAGCTCAGAGCCAGAAACCAGGTTATAAGGAACACTCATTAAATATTTCCTGAGGTTCATTGAAGACAAAGAAAAGGCATTACAGACTAATTCCTTCTTTCAAGGATTTAATCCAACTATAAATCTAAAAGACACTTTAAAAAAGACTAAATAATTTAAAAGCTTTAAATACTCAGTACACATTAATACAAAGAAGAAAACATTCAAATGTGAAAATCCAAGTAATGAGTAAAGACTTTTATATAAATTACCTAATTAAAATGGGCAAAAAGCAAGTTTACTCTACAATTATCTAGTAAGTCACACAATACCAACTTCTGATTACAGATTGCATGATTGCGTGTCAGTCAGGATGATCTTTCAGTTCCACTTCAAAGCTTTCGATTTCCTCTTTCTTTTTTTGCTCTGTTGCCCCGGCCAGAGTGCTGTGGCGTCATCCAAGCTCAGAGCAAACTCAAATTCCTGACCTCAAGCGATCCTCCCACCTCAGCCTCCCAGAGTGCTAAGATTACAGGCACAAGCCACCACGCCAGGCCTCGATTTCCTCTTTCTACATCTGACTCACTCTATTAGCCTCAACGATCTGCAGTGGCTACCTCCAACCTAGCCTCAACTCCACTGCTGAGGACAGCAACCTCTGCTCAGAAAAAGGTGGTTCGACTCTGGCCAAAACACCTCACTGTGGTGATCTCAGACCTTGACCAAAATAAAATCACCTGATGCACAAACAGTGTCACTTCCTGGCCCAGCCTCCTGAAACTGAGTTTATAGGTCTGAGGTGAAGACCAGGAAAAAAACGTTTTTAAGCTATGCATCCCCAGCTTGCATGTAATTAATTATCTTGCAGGTGGTCTTAGGACCACATTCTAAGAAACACTGTCTCCTCTCCTCATTACAGAAGCTGGACAGTGTTAGCAGCATTGGCTTTTAGAAGATTCCTCACTTATAAAAAACTGCCCTTGCCCTATGAACAATTTATGGATCTGTAAGGCAGTGTGCCAAGAACTGTGGGAGATAAAATAATGAACAAGACACATTCCTGATCCTCAAAATTATGGCAGGAAAAATTTTTATAAGCTAATTAGAATGGAATGTGTGCCACAGGAGAAATACATACTAAATGCTAAGCGCCAAGATGTTAACTCCCTCCACCATTCTCCTGAAGTAGCTTGTACCCATTATCTTTATAATTACACATCATGACACTGCATTTTCTATGTCATTCTTCCCCACTAGACTGTGTTCAAGGGTTGAGATCATGCCTTGTTTATTCCTGAGTCTCCAATGCCTGACAAATAATAGATGCTTGGTTGAAGCATTTCATTTTAAGACTTTATTATTAGTAACTTGGACCAGATTATGAAACATCTCATATTAGATTCTGCCTACTCATTTAAGAAATCAGTTTCTTCAAACCTAGCCAGGTAATTTTATTTTTCCTTTTGTAGAGACAGGGGTCTTGCTATGTTGCCCAACCTGGTCTCTAGCTCTGGGCTCAAGCAATCTTCCCACCTTGGCCTACCAAAGTGGGGATATTATAGGCGTGACCTATAGCACCCAGCCCATAATTTTAAATTGGAAAGGAACTTATAAATTATGTGGTTCACTATTTCACTAAATTTGGTATGCAGATCATTGGTGGTACTCAAGGAAGATGGCTTCTATTAATAGGATGCTTATAGGTGATACACAAAAGAGCATTCATTTTTAATGTCAATAGTTATATATATATGCACGTATAAAAATATCTAGAATAACGCAGTGCTTTCATAGATTAATGCTTAAAACAAGCCTAAATTTAACTTTCAAAAAGTAAATGTAAAACATGTGAATTTCTTCTATGCTGTTAAAAATAGGAGTAGTGGCAGCAGGAGATGCAGTAAAAAAAAAAGTGGAGTAGTGGTTGCCATTGGCATGTGGGTAAGAGACATTGGGGAGCTCCTAGCATACTGGAAAGGTTTGTTTCCTGAGCTGGGTGCTAGCTGCATGCACATGATCAGTTTGTAAAAATTTAGCAAGCTGTATTACGATAAGTGCACTTTTCTATATATATAGTATTCATCAATAAAAAAGTATTTTTAAGAAGTGAAAGTACTGAATTGATGAACAAAATATGGTACCTACATACAATGGAATATCATTTGGCCTTAAAAAGAAAGGAAATCCTGTCATATGCTATAACATACATGAAACTTGAAGATATTATGCTAAGTGAAATAAGCCAGTCACAAAAAGACAAATGCTGTATGATTCCACTTATACAAATAATCTAAAATAACCAAATTTCATAGAAACAGAAAGTAGAATGGTGATTACCAGGGGCTGGGGGAAGAGAAAAAATGGGGAGTTGTCTAGTTTCTAGAGAAATGGCGTGGACTTTCAGATTTGCAAGATGAAAAAGTTCTGGAGATCTAATCCACGATAATGTGAATATACTTAATGCTACTAAACTGTATACTTAAAAATGGTTAGGATGTCTGTGGAAAGCAATATGGAGATACCTTAAAGCGATACAAGTGGATCCACCATTTGATCCAGCAATCCCATTACTGGGCATCTATCCAAAAGAACAAAAGTCACGCTATGAAAAAGACACCTACACTCGAATGTGTATAGAAGCACAATTCACAATTGCAAAGATGTGGAAACAACCCAAGTACCCATCAATACACGAGTGGATTAATAACATGTGGTATATGTATAGCATGGAGTACTATTCGGCTATAAGAAACAATGGTGATATAGCACCTCTTGTATTTTCCTGGCTAGAGCTGGAACCCATTCTATTAAGTGAAGTATCCCAAGAATGGAAAAATAAGTACCACATGTACTCACCAGCAAATTGGTATTAACAGATCAACACCTAAGCGGACATATAGGAATAACATCTATCGGGTGTTGGGCAGGTGAGGGGAAGGGATGGGGATATACAAACATAGTGAGTGTTATGCGCACCAACTGGGGAATGGACACGCTCGAAGCTCTGACTCGAGGGGGGGGCAGGGGCAATATACGTAACCTTAGCATTGGTACCCCCATAATATACTGAAAAATAAATAAATAAATAAAAATAATTAAGATGGTAAATTTTGTTATTGTTTTTACCACAAAAGTGAATGTGGTTAAGGAAAACTAGTATTAATGAATAACAGGTGGTACTTGGTTATCAGGAAAATCCTGAAGATGATACATGAAAGATAAATTTGGGATGCACCTACTCAAACCTCTTCATTGTATTGATGAGAAGAAACTCAAGTGATGCCTCCAATTAGCTGCCTGACCTTGAACAGGAACTGCTCCTACCCTTCTCTACCAGCCTCTCCTTCCCCTACCCCAAGTCCTCAACTCCAGCAGGATATGCACCCTCCCTATCTCTAGGACGGTCGACCCCCAGCTGCTCCCCTAGCAAGAATGTTCTTCCCCCTGAGACACCCCTGCCAAATCCTACATCATCTAAGGGAGCTGCCGTTCCTGCTTAGCTGTTTTTACCATTTCTCTTAGCCCTTCGCCATATGCAGTCTTGTAACTAAACCGTAGCCTCTGAAAGACAGATTCTGCAGCATTTAATAATTCTAGCGATGGGGCAAGGCACTTAAATTTTGTGCCTCCCTTTTCCAATCTATAAAAAGCATGGAGGAGGCAGCATAATGGCTATGACCAGAGCTTCTGAGTCAGACTGCTTCAGCTTATAACCCAGCTCTACCACCTCCTACTAGTTGTGCGACCTTCTGGGCACGCTTCATAACTTCTTTGTGCCTCAGTTTCTTCAAACCTTTCCTAAAGCGTCGATGGAAAGATGAAATGGCCCACGTAAGGTGCTTCAAACACACCATCACACCGTCAGTGCTTAGTAACTGTGAACCGATGTTAGTGTATGTGCGATGGAGACAATACGAGCAGCTTTCTCGTAAAAGGACAAATGGGATGGCGGCGTCGGAAACGTGCCCAGGATTCAAGGGGCCGGGGACGGTGGCAAGAGGGGAGACGGAACTTCGTCCCGCAAGGTTCTCGACGGGGGGGGGGGAGGCTGTGGGTGGGCCAGGGGCTTCTCGGGAGGGGAAGAGCCATCCCCGGACTCAGGAGGACGCGCCGTCCTTCCCTCGTAACGTTTTTTAGAAACCAGGCGCTGCCTCTCGGTCAGGCTTCTGAGCGCGGTTCCGGCCGGGTCCTCCTTCCACCTCCTACCTCTCTCAGAGCTGCCGGGCCGGGCGGCCCCCGCCAGCCTCCGGCCTCCGTTCCTCGGGGAGAACTGAGGGGGCCGCTTGCCTCCGCGGGGCAGGCCAGGCGCGGCGCGGCGCGAGGTCGGTCCCGCGACCGCCAAGGCCGGGCTCAGGGGCACTTCACCCCACACCTGGCAGGAAGGCCTACTCCGGCCGCGCCGCTCTGGGGCCGCACCGTCACCTTTGGTTGTACCTGACCAACGGCGGCCACGGCCGCTTGTGCTCTTGGCCTTCAGCTCGGGCCCGGAGGCCACCACCGCCGCCTTGCTCCTCGAGCAGCCCATGGCGCGCAACGCCCTGCGGTGCACGCGCCAGGCGGAGGGACGCCTAGCGGAGGCCGCGCGCCCCCTGCTGGCCGCGGGCGGGAGAACGCGGTGGGCGGGGCGTGATGTGAATGTGGGCGGGGCGCGAGGTGACGTCCCAGAAGCCGGCACCCATGCTTCTTCAAGTTCCTAAATTTTTTTAAACCTTGAAAAAAACGCTCTCTAAAGCTAAATTGGTTCACCGAAGTGGAAAGAAGAAAAATCATACAAACTCTCATACTTAAACTACTGTTGCTATGTTTACTATATCTTTCCACTGCCCACAGATGAAGCGGTTTTTTGGTTTTTAAATAGACGTTTATTTTTTTAGAGCAGTTTTAAGTTCACAGCAAAAAGACCATTCTGTTTTAAACAGAAGTCTGGTCACCCCATTCTCAACTCTAGCCCCACCCATACCTTATTTTATTTTACCAGCACTGAGAACCTTCTAACTTACCCTATATTCTCTGTCTCCTGCTCCCATTTCCCTTACCCCGCAATGTAAACCCCACCAAAATAGCACCTTTGTATTTTTTGTCTTTGATGTATCCCAACGCCTAGAGCAGTGCCTGGGACAGTGTAGAAATTCAATATTGAAGGAAAGAAGGGCAGAAAGGGGAGACATTATTTTGAATAACTATCAATATAATAGTCCATCCAATAGAGCTACTGTACTACGATTACCTATTGTTACATATTTAGTTTCTTGTTTCAAAATATTATGAATAATACTGCAGTGAACATCTTTGTATTTATAGTTTTAAGGCTCTCATTACATGTTGCCAAACTGCTTTTCCAGAATGGTGGTTCCCTCTTTGCATTCCCACTAGTAATGAATGAGAGTGATTTTGTTTTAACACCAAAACCACGTGGTGCCACATCAGGTGCAGAGTTGCTGTTCTCAATCAGTGCTGTGCTTTGGTTTTCCTTCTTTCAATTAACTAACATATGTTGAGCATCCAATGCATGTCCTGCTTTGTTCTAGGGTTATAAGGTGACTAACACAAATTCCCTGGTCTTAAGGCACTTCCAACCCAACTGAGATTTAGTGAACTTGTCTGGTCACCAGATGTGTGGCAATGGTGGTGTGGGCGCTTTGTTTTGATTTGGGTTTGTGGGCAAGCTTATATCCTGTCTTTCCAGAGAGCAATCCAGAGTCAAATGCTCTTGGAAAACACTGGCTGTTTATTTGCTTAAATACATAAAACAAATACATTTGAATCGAAGCCTTTTAAAAACAGATGTTGCACAAAGCTAAAGTAAATCTTAATAACAACTTCATCCAAGTATTTGGTGTGTATTATAATAGTAACTATGGTAATATAATTAAGCCAGGACCTTATAAAAGCAAAGCAAAGTTCCCTCCCTCTGTGAGCCAGGTCTGTATTTCCTTTGTTCAGTTGGAATGATTGTTTCAGGGATTTTTTTAAAACATGCTTTCAATTTATGCTAAAATTACTATTTTAGCAGCAAAATTCCAGTTGTGGCTGTTTTTTCTTTTTGTCTATTTGAAGCTCACATTTAACTATGATGGCTCTCCCATTTTTTAAAATACATCAGCAAAAGTAGCTAAGAGTCATGTGCCTACCTGTGTCATCCTATCTTACATGTCATAGCCGACACTTTGTTGGGCACTTAAGATGAGCCAGGTACCCTGCTAAGTCCTTTACTTACATCATCTCATGTTATCCTCATGTAGCAGGGACTGTTATTCTTCCAAGCCTCTGCTTTTAACCACTAACCTCTCTAATTACTATGACATTGCAGTTCATAATCTCTATATATGAAAAGAACACTTTCCTAGAAATTTTGTTTTAAGTTTTAACATAATGATACATGATTTGTTTAAAGAGCATCAAAAGAGAAGACATCTCTTTTGTACCCAGTAATAATTAATTCTCAGTCCTCATCTTACTTGGCCTGTGCACAGCAGTTGACCCATTTGTCATTCTCTCCTCCTTGGAACTATTGGCTTCCTGGGTACCATGCTCATCCAGATCTCCTCCTATTGTGCTGGGTGCCCCTTCTCCATCTCCTTTGCTGGCTCCTCCCCAGTGTCCCTGGCACTTGATATTGAAGTGCCCTAAAGCTCAGTCCTTGAACATTCTCTCTCTCTGTCTACATTTGCTCTGTAGGTGATCTCATCCAGTCTCAAAGCTTTAAATATCATCCATCTGCTGACAACTTCCAGATTTTTATCTCCTGGTATGATCACTTCTATGAACTTCAGGCTCATGCACCCAGCTGACACCTGGCATCTTCACTGAGTGTGTCTGATAAACATCTCGAGCCTAATGTGTTCGAACAGATTGTCCCCTCCCTAAACTTACCCCTCCCTCGGTCTTCCCCATCTCAGAAAATGGCAACTACGTTCTTGCAGTTACCCAGGCTAAAAACCTTGAGTCCTCTCTCTAAAAACCTAAAATCCTTGACTCCTCACACCCCACATTCAATTTGCCAGCAAATCCTGTCCACTCTACCTTCAAGTAATATTGAAAAACAAACAAAAAAATCCCTCTATATCCAGTTTATAGGAAACAGAGGATAAAGGAACAAGGTAAACAACACCATGGGGATATAATCAGCAAACTCCAGAATGTGCCCATTTCATCAACTACAGTAATGGCAAGGGAAGAAAAAGAGGAAGCAGGAGTTTATCAATTAAAGGAGACTTGGGATATATGAAGTACTTAGAGTAGTCAAATTCACAAAGACAGAAAGTAGAATCGTGGTTACCAGGAGCTGGGGGGTGGTTTGTGTTTGATGGGTACACTCTTTCAGTTTGGGAAGATGAAAAAGTGAAAAAGTTCCAGATATGGATGGTGTGATGGCTGCACAACAATGTGAATTTACTTAATGCCACTGAACTGTATACTTTAAAATGCAAAAATGATAAATGTGTATGTTTTACAATTAAAAAAAGAGAGACTTAGGAGACATATCAACTAAATACAATGTGTGGACTTAGGGTCCTGATTTCAACAAATCCTCAAATCAATTGAATAAATCGATTGTAAAAATATCATATATATGGAAACATTTTGAATATGGATTGGATACTCATAGATTGTTAATGTTTTATTTGTGGTTCTATTCTCATTCTAATTTTTGGTAAGTTTTTATCTTTTAGAGATATACCCTGAAATAGTCACAACTGAAATTACTATGTATCTGGGATTTTCTTTAAAATAATCTAATGGATTGGGTAGAGATACAGATAAAATAAGATTGGCCAAGTGTGGATTGTTGAAACTGGCTAATGGGTATATGGGAATTTGTTCTGCTTGTACTCTAATTTGTATGTTTGACATTTTCCATAATAAGAAGTTTCTAAAAGAGGATCCCAAACATGGCCACTTCTCACCGTCTCTGCTGCTACCAGCATCCCTCACCTGCATGATTGCAGCAGCCTCCCAGTGGTGTCTCTGCTTCCGCCCTGTCCACCCCCACTTCCTGCTATGGCAGCAGGTCAACCAGAGGGATCCTGTTAAAATCGTGTCTCTCCTCTGCCTAGAAACTTCCATGGCTCCCAGTCTTCTCAAAGTAAAGCCAGTGGCCTAAAAGGTCGTCTATGCTGCATCACCAGCCTGTACCTCTGTGACCTCCTTGCTCACTCCCTTCCAGCCACCCTGGACTCCTTTCTTCCTTGGAACCCAGCAGGCACACTCCCATCTCAAGCCTTTGCTCTGGCTGTTCCTCCCACCGGAACTGTTCTTCCCTCATATAAGCCCATGGCTCACCCCTGCCTCCTTCAGATCTTAGCTCAAAATGCACATTCTCAAGAAAGAGTTCCCTGGCCACTCTTTCTAGAATTGTAAACCCCCCTGGCTCTGTTGCTAACTCCAACACCCTCCTTCTCCTTTTCAGGCTTTAATTTTCTCCTTAGAAATTATCACCATATGAATACTATAACCCAAAATGATAATAATAACAATATAAGGTGATCTATAATATAACATGATATTAATAGGATATGCTATAAACATTTTACTTAATCATCCTGGTTAATGTCTGCCTTACACAAAAGAACAGAAACTGACCAGGGCAGGAATTTCTGTCTGTTGTGTTTCCTCCTGTATCCTTAGCACCCAGAACAGCCTCTGGCACCCAAAGGCCATTAATAAACATTTGCTGAAGGAAAGAGAGAAGGAACATCAAAGTGATTTACAAGTTGGTCCTGGGATATTATTCATTCATTCATTCAAACTTACGGAGGCTTTGCTGTGCGCAGGGCATGATTCTAGTTACCACGGGATAATAATTTATAGAACTCACCCCCCACCACCACCTCCACTACCACATTTGTAATTTTCAGTCTGGGATCACTGATGTAAAACCTGCTGCCAGACCAGATTCAAAAAACATCCCATTTAAAGTGAACCATCAGTCCCTCTCAGAGGGCAATTCCACCAGTGGAGTTTATGAACAAGGCTGAAAATTCCCAACAAAATTAGGTTATACAATGACTTGGCGAATTTAATTCTAAGTACTGGCAATTTCGATACAGTGCATTTCTGGAATACTGTATTCTAGTTAACTCTGTTGGCCTTGTACGGATTGTCCTCCCACTGCCTGCTAGAAAGACCCAACTTACATATGCTAGAAAGACCAAACCAACTCAGACAGCAAAGACTGGAATAGATAATTAATCTACCAATGCAAAGACATAGACATATGTCCAGAAAAAACCAATACCAAATGGGGAACCATAACCTCCCCAAATGGACAAAGCAAGAAACCAGTGACCAACACTAATAAGACAGCAATAGCTATGTTTTTAGGTCAAGAATTCAAAATAGCAATCTTGAGGAAACTCAGCAAACTCAAAGATAACACAGAAAAACCATTCAGAAAATTATCAGCAAAATTTAATGAAAAGACTAAAATAATAGAAAACAAATCAAGCAGAAATCCTGAATTGAAAAATACATTCACTAAACTGAAAAATGCATCATAGGGTCTCAACAGCACAGTTGATCAAGCAGAAGAAAGAATAAGTGAGTTCAAAGGCAGGCTCTTTGAAAATACACAGTCAGGGCTGGGTGTGGTGGCTCATGCCTGTAATCCTAGCATTCTGGGAGGCCAAGGCTGGTGGATCATTTGAGCTCAGGAGTTTGAGACCAGCCTGAGCAAGAGCGAGACCCCATCTCTACTAAAAAAAAGAAAGAAATTAGCTGGGCAACTAATATATATATATATATATGTGTGTGTGTGTGTGTGTATATATATATATGTTAGCCGGGCATGGTGGCACATGCCTGTAGTCCCCCTACTCGGGAGGCTGAGGCAGGAGGATTGCTCAAGCACAGGAGTTTGAGGTTGCTGTGAGCTAGGCTGATGCCACAGAACTCTAGCCTAGGCAACAGAGTGAGACTCTGTTTCAAAAAAAGGAAAAAAAGAAAATACACACTCAGAGGAGAAAAAAGAATAAATAATTAAAAGCAACAAAGAATACCTACAAGATCTAGGAAATAACCTCAAAAGAGTAAATCTAAAAGTTATTGACCTTCAAGAGGGAGTTGGGGAGAAAGCAAGGGGTAGAAAGCTCCCAAAAAATAATAGCAGAAAACTTTCAAAACCTAGAGAAAAATATAAATATCCAGGTACAAGAAGGCCAAAGATCACCAAACAGATTCAACCCAAATAAGATTATCCTAAGGCACATAATAATCAAACTCTCGCATGTCAAAAACAAAGAGAGGATCCTAAAAGCAGCAAGAGAAAAGAAGCAAATAACGTTTAAAGGAGTTTCAATTTATCTGTCAACAGACTTCTCAGCAGAAGCCATACAGGCCAGGAGGGAGTAGGATGGCATATTCAAAGTCCTGGAGGAAAATAACTGTCGACCGAGAATACTGTATCCAGAAAATCTATCCTTCAAACATAAAGGAGAGATAAAGACCTTCCCAGGCAAACAAAAGCTGAGAGAATTCATCACCACCAGACCTGTCTTATAAGAAACACTAAAGGAAATTCTTCTATCTGAAAGAAAAGGATGCTAACATGCAAGAAAAAAATTATCCAAAGGTATAAAACTCACTGATAAAAGTAAGTACACAAACAAATTCAGAATACTGTAATAGTGGGTATCTCGCATCTCACTCATATCTCTAGTATGAAGACTAAAATATAAATATATCAAAAGCAACAATAATATAACAATTTGTTAAGATATAGGCAATGTAAAAAGATGTAAATTGAGATGAGAAAAAGTCAAAACGGGTTTGGGGATGGAGTTAAAGTGCAGTTTTTAGTCTTTATTTATTTTCTTTTTGATCAATGTTAGGTTGTCATCTGTTCAGAATTACTATTATAAGTTTTCCCAACCTTGGCACTATTAACATTTGGGGTCGGGCAATTCTTTGTCATGGGGAACCGTCCTGTGCTTTGCAGAATGTATAGCAGTATGCTTGTCCTCTACCCAGGAGATACTGGTAGCATCACTGTCCCCCAGTTATGACAACCAAAAATTACCCTAGACATTGCCAAATGTCCCCTGGGGTTCAAAATCACTCCTTTCCCATTAAGAACTACTGCTCTGTACAGTTTATAACAAAGCAATGCATGCCCCTGGGTTTAAGAAAGGGCACATAACTCAGACCAGGTCTGGTCAACTAGCACATTTGTATACCCCTGACCACAGTGATTAGTTCAGAGATGAGCATAAGGGGAGGTTGGTTCAGAGTCATCCCATAATGGCCATCAGGAAGGAGGATGGCTTTCTAACAGGGTTGCCAAGAGAATAAGCACTATCCCTCAAGAGCGCCCAAATATGGAAGATGAACCTGCTGGAATAGTACCCCCCCCCCCACCAATGCTGAGTTCCTGGATCTAGCCATGCCTGAAGTCAGCCTCTGGTAGGAAGAATTCTAAGATGGCCCGAGATTTTTAGCCCCTGCTTTACGAACAGCTTTTAGTAGCTATTCAATGAAACACTAAAAATTAAGATACTGTGCTGGGAAGGAATTTTGCTGATTGTAATTAAGGCTTAAAATCAGCAGAGCATAGACTCAGGAGATTATCTGGTGACCTAATCTAATCACTTGAGCTGAGAAAAGGAAGGCAATTCTGGTTGGTCTGGAAGAAAACAAACGTCCTTGTTGTGAACTGCCAATGGGAGCCACGTGGGGAGGAACTGTGAGTGATCTCCAGAGTTGAGAGCGGCACAGTCAGAAAGGAAATGGGACCTCCATCCTACAACTGCAAGGAACTGAATTCTGCCAACAAGGGAATGGGTTTGGAAGCAGACTTTTCTACGGAGCCTCCAGACAAGGAATCAGCCCAGCTGACACTGATTTTTTCAGTCTTGGACTGTCAGATAATACACGGGTGTTATTGTAAGCTGCTAAATTGGTAGTACAGCAATTTGTTACACGGCAGTGGACAAATTCCAGCTCCTGCATGGAACAAAGCAGCTCTACAGGTCATTTTGTGGATAACTGGCAGCATTAGATAATATTTGTTAGAGATGTAAACTGAAACATTCTTAGGTGAAATGTCATCATGTCTACAATTCACTTTAAATGTTTCAAGAAAAAATGATAACAGTTTAGATGATGGGTTTATTGTACTCTCTTCTTTAAATTCTGTGTGTTAAACCTGTTTATAACAAGAATAGTTATTTGGGCCGGGCCCGGTGGCTCAAGCCTGTAATCCTAGCTCTCTGGGAGGCCGAGGTGGGCGGATCCTTTGAGCTCAGGAGTTCGAGACCAGCCTGAGCAAGAGCGAGACCCCATCTCTACTATAAATAGAAAGAAATTAATTGGCTAACTAATATATAGAAAAAATTAGCCGGGCATGGTGGCACATGCCTGTAGTCCCAGCTACTTGGGAGGCTGAGGCAGCAGGATTGCTTGAGCCCAGGAGTTTGAGGTTGCTGTGAGCTAGGCTGACGCCATGGCACTCACTCTAGCCTGGGCAATAAAGTGAGACTCTGTCTCAAAAAAAAAAAAAGAATAGTTATTTGAAAGCCTCTGATGTAAAGGAGAGAATATGTCATCTCGTTTGCCACAAAACCCCGGCCCCTAGCACAGTCCCTTGCGTGTAAGAAGTGCTCGGTAACTTCTTACACGAGCAAACCCAACCCTAGATTTTCCAGTTCTGTGAGCCTGTACATTCCATTTTTTACTTAACCCAGTTTGAGGTCACTTGTTTCCAAAAGATTCCTAACACAGGACTCTACATGCATTATCTCATACGGCAACCCCATGAGATAATTTTTTCTTTATTTTTATTTTTTCTTTCCTTTTTTTTTTTTTTTTGAGATAGGTCTCACTCTGTTGGTGGGACTACAGTGCAGTGGTGCAATCATAGCTCACTGTAACCTCAAACATCTGGGCTCAGGCGATCCTCTCCACTTAGAGTAGCTAGGACTACAGGTATCTGCCACCATGCCCAGCTAATTTTTTTATTTTTAATTTTTTGTACAAATGGGGTCTCGCTATGTTGCCCAGGCTGGTCTTGAACTCCTGGACTCAAGCTCCTCCCTCCTTGGCCTTCCAAAGTGCTGGGATTACAGACATGAATCACCATGCCCAGCCCCTTGTTTTAATAAACAGCCCATGTTTATTGTTTTGTGGTAAAATTTACCTATGGTGAAATGCATAGATCAGTGTGATAGTCAAATTCAGTAGGCTTATGAGATAATGTTTTACTCAGGACATTTTCAGGTGCAAATAATAGTTCAGTTAGAAACTATTTGAAATGGCTTAAGGAAAAAAGGCTTTGGGGGCTTTTTGCATGTCAATGGTCAGCTGAAAAGCAGAGACCCCAGAGAAAACGGCCAGACGGAAATGTGGTTATATCTGGTTTATAGCTAAAGGGACTTTCCTTTCTTTGAGCTGTGTTTTGTGGCATTTCCAGATCTTGTAAAAACTACCTTCCACCTCTTTAGAGACACCATGTGCATCCTCGGTTAAGTTATAACCTTGGTTAAGGCTTATTAGTTCCACTAAAAAGGGCACCTTTAGTTAAAAAGTGCAAAAGCTGTTAGTTCCACTGAGTCTGCTCCATTTACTTCTCCCCACTGCTCCGTCCTCTTTGCCATCTTCAGTACCACATAAAAAACCAAGAGGGAACATCAAATGACTCAAACCCCCTTTTCATGGGAAAAAAAGCACCACTCATCCCTTTTGGGGGTCTTCTGGCTTTTTTTTTTTGAGACAGAGTCTCACTTTGTTGCCCAGGCTAGAGTGAGTGCCATGGGATCAGCCTAGCTCACAGCAACCTCAAACTCCTGGGCTCAAGCAATCCTGCTGCCTCAGCCTCCCGAGTAGCTGGGACTACAGGCATGCGCCACCATGCCTGGCTAATTTTTTCTATATATATTAGTTGGCCAATTAATTTCTTTCTATTTATAGTAGAGACGGGGTCTCGCTTTTGCTCAGGCTGGTTTTGAACTCCTGACCCAGAGCAATCCGCCCGCCTCGGCCTCCCAGAGTGCTAGGATTACAGGCATGAGCCACCGCTCCAGCCGGTCTTCTGTTTTTCTATGGAACCTAAAAATTGATGAACAGATTCCTCTCAGATATAAAACTCTGCTACTCTCTTTTGTATCTCTTTGACTTTTGGGGATATCGGAAATTCCTTTGTTTTGTGAGAAAATTTGACCTTAGTGTGTGTCATGGTTAGGCAAGAACGAAAATATTAGAGGCAGCTTGAATATACTACAAGAAGCTTTTCCTTTTGGGGGGCCTTAGATAAGAAAGGGTGTTTGTGGTTTAAACACTTTGAGAAATGTCTTTGTAAGGAAGTGTATCGTAAAAGCATTGCTTAGCTCAGTCCCCCGGTGGTCCCACGGTGTCTTTGTAGGCCCATGATTCAGCCCTACTTATCTAAATGAAGTTGGTCTCCCTACAAAGTCCTGAGATGAATTCCTTTGATCTTGTTGCCTTGCCTTCCAATTTGGTCTTGCTTCTAGTACACCCAGAATCCTTCGTAAAGGCGCTTGGACGTTTTCTCTTTCTATGCTTTGAGATACATATTGCTACCCTGTTTTCCTCTTAAACTCAGTGAGGGCTTGGGCCATACGTAAAACAAGTAAACTCTAACTTGTTCTGTTTCAGGGGCATGGATTAAATCCAGCTGTCCTTTTGAACTAGTGAGTTTTGCCAGTCTCAGGGCTAGAGTTTTAAAATCAAAACTATAGTCTTTCTGCTTGTTTATGTCTTTATGTGTACATGTATGTATATCTTTATTATTTATGACACCAAATTGTCTTATAAGTGAGCACTCATAAATTAAAGAACTAGCCCAAATGCTTTTCAAGTTCACATGACTTCAGTAATCTTTGGTATATAAAGATAATTTTTAAATTATTGGTAAAATAAAAACATCTTCAAAAATTAATTCATACATTCTTTTTCTGAACCTACTGGTCAATCTCACCTAAATGGTTTAAAGCCATAAAACTGTTGTTTCTGTGATTGTTCTTTTTTTTTTTAGGTTTATAAATAAGAGTGTTCATTTATTAGTTTACAGTAAGGATATACCTTTAGAGTGACAAGGATATTTAAATGTGGTCTCCAGCACAGTTCCCTTTAAGATAGTAAAGTACTTAAGAAACGAAGTAGGTAATCATACGCTTGCTTGGTAGGTCTGAAATAAGATCAAAGGCAGTTGAATCATCTTCAGAGGTACTTTTCTGAGTTTGTGACAGAAATGGACACTATTCCAGTGCCTGGGATACTAATGGCCACCTTGTGGATCTCTCTATTAGAGATACCAACATGGTTTACAGAATAATTCCTTTTCAATGTTTTTGACCAGTCATGTGCCAAAAAAGAAAACCTCATACTATTTTTTGATAAATTCTGTGATTATTCTTAATACTTGCTTAACTTATCTATATGCTTATGAGTTTAAATTTGAGCCTTTAGGCTATAGTGAGGCCTAGAAGAAAAAATAAAGAAACACCAGCTTCTCTTTCCTGGTCTAGCTGTACTAATAAAGATTAGATACTCCTGACATTGTCTTTTGTCCTGGGCTCTATGTCTAATACATAATTCAAATTGCTTACTTCCTAGGTTTTTCATTAAAAATTAGAGTTACTAAGAGTTAACATTGTAATTAATATATGTAATTAAAACTACTAGGTATAAAAGAAACAATTCTATATGCAAACTATATTAGGAAAGTAAGATCTGTTTTTGGTTAAAAGGGTTATAAAAAGACATAGAAATGTGGTTTTTGTTAAGTGGAAAATAATTTTGCCTAATTTAAAGGTTTTAAAATTTGTTTTAAATTAAATAAATAAATGATAGGTAAAACTAAACACATATAAAAGAGGGGAAAGAAAAAGAGAGACAGATTCAGTTTGTCTCTTTATTAGCTTATTTTTTCAGTTCGTCTTTATTAGGTTTTGTGATTGTTTGGGAAACCAAATCTCTTTATTAAAAAGTAAGGTTTTTGCTTTTTAAAAATCTTTGAATTATCACTTTGACTGAATAAATGACCCTTATTTTATAGTAACCTGTGATCCTGTTTTGTGACAAGTGTTCTAAATCCTTAAATATTTAACAAACTTTCCAAAATCAAAATTTTAAATTCAGTCTTTTTTACCTCAAACAAACTTTTAATATTACAGTCATTAAAAATCCAAAAAGATACATATTAGGCCTATTTGGCATATTAAATTATATAGGAAACGTCAAATACGAAATGGTATTTAACTTTTTTGGGGTTATATTTATATAAATGTGTCATGATTATTTGTTCCAACATTGTATAAGATTCCTAAAATTCTGACATGTCATAGTGTATGTTATCAGTAATAATTATGATTATGCTAAATGGTTGTATGCCATATAAATAACCAGATATTCTTATCAATTGCATCTTTACCCATAATAATTCTAAGACTTGTCATCCATAGGCAATTACTATTTTACTTTGATTCTTCTCAAAAAGCAGGTTATAATTGGCTACTTATTCTTCAGGGAAATTCATGGAAAGCCCTCTAATTAAAAAGCTAATGTGTTCATGAAGATTGCTAACCCAACATCAAGTAAAGCAAAAATTAATTACAAAGGACTAAACTGATAGAGCACTGAAATAATTGTTTTATGATTTATTGTTTAAAATGTTGCTGATTCTATTTTTTTTTTTTTTTTTTTGAGACAGAGTCTCACTCTGTTGCCTTAGCTAGAGTGCTGTGGCATCAGCCTAGCTCACAGCAACCTCACACTCCTGGGCTCAAGCGATCCTACTGCCTCAGCCTCCCGAGTAGCTGGGACTACGGGCATGTACCACCATGCCTGGCTAACTTTTTATATATATTTTTAATTCTCCAGCTAATTTCTTTCTATTGTTTTAGTAGAGACGAGATCTCGCTCTTGCTCAGGCTGGTCTCAAACTCCTGAGCTCAACCGATCCTCCCACCTCGGCTTCCCAGAGTGCTAGGATTACAGGTGTGAGCCACCGTGCCCAGCCTGCTGATTCTTTATGTTTTGTTTTCCAGAAGTCAAGAAAATTTTTTTCCTTCTTTGAGCTATTTATAGTCTACAACAATCAGGTAAAGTAATACAATTTCTCTCCCTCTCTCTACCTGATATCCAGCATTTGGATCCCTATTTTAGGACAATATGGTTATATTGCATATATTCAATATGAATGTTTTCTTTTTGTAACAGGATACATTGGAGACATTGATTATTTTACCAAGGCTTTAACTGGAATAACATATTTTCAGGTAAAGTTCCAACAAATCTGACTTTAATAAAAATAAAAGGGCTATATGGCCAATAACTATTCTTTCTGCACTTTGTACAAATAATCAGGCCAAATGTAATAAGACTAAAACTCATTTTGCACACAAATTGGTCTTACTATAATTTCTCTTTGGTGGAAAAGGGGAACTGGAGAGGGGAAAATTATGTTTTTAAAAAAAAAATACCCGAACTATAACACATCTGTTACTAGATTCTAGCCCTGGCTTTTATTTTTGAGTTTCAATTATTTGCTTGTAGTTCAGACTGAATCCTGGGTTATTTCTTCTCTACAACAAGAAAAACTGGGTTATAATTTCTTCATGTTTTTAGTTGGCTCCTTAGTGAGTTAGATTCCTTTTTCTCTGTTCTAACACCCGAATTCTCTTTGATTATCAAATTATTTATGTTATTTATCTCTTGTTGTCTTACTTCTTCTGAGAAAACCAGAATTATATTCCAAAGTCTGGAGATGATTCAACAAAGCCAGTGAAACTGCCTCAGTTGAAATCCCCCTGGGCGGGAACTGTTTCTCATTGCTGGTGTCCAGCTGCTAAAACGATGCTAAAATGATACAGACACCCTTCCTCTAGGCCCAGGGACTATAGTGGAAGGGGTGGGCATGTGAAACTGTAAGGGCCAGCTTTCAGGTGTGGAATTAGTTCAGATCCTCCAAATCAAGGACAAACACACAGATGCCAAAATAGCTGGCAAAATGAGGAACTTTACCTCCTGGGCCATGTGGACCAGGCATCCATCCCAACTGTAAAAAATGTCCTGCTTCCCATAGACTTAAAAGAAAATTACAGAGAAGATATCAAGACACCTGGTGACTGGGTTTCCTAAGTATCATTGTTCCCAGTTATGGGGTTTATGCAAATAGACATATAATAAGAAATTTATTGGCCACATTAGGACAAATTGCTAAAGAGGCCGCAACAAAATTCTCTAAATTCCTTAGCTCAAATGGTTTTTAACAACATACTTATGTTTTATATAGCTGATTGCTATGAGTCTGTAACTAAGACCAAGATTACAATAGCTCAATGCTTATAGATAAGTTAATTTTATAACCTTGTTTTTGGCTTTTGGTTTTCGGCTATGTTGCTTAAAAGGCTTTAAGGGTCAACGAATGCCTGTCCACTTCCATTCCTGTGTAGCCTGAGACAAGTTATTGGTTAAAAGCCTCTTGGCTCCAAATCTCTTGGCCACCCACCGAGGGCCTGGGTAGACCCGGGGCAGGTAGCCACACCACCCTGGCAACAATGGGACAAAATAAAATTTGACCATCGATGTTGCCTCTGGCATATCAGCCGAAGGGGGGAACTGTGAACTAAAATAAAATCCTAAGCACCTCCCTTGCTGACTGAATGGACCCCACTTGGCCAAGGGGATCCCAGAGAAACCTTAAAACTGTGTTTCAGCCATTATAGGATGGGAGGTAAGACGCGCCTCATTATACCCCCTTCCTTGCTAATGGCCATCAGGCTTTTTTCCTAAGGGCTAAACAGAAACCAATCTCATGATCCAGGCCAGCATTCTTTCCTGATAAGAGACCACCAACCATGGAGTGCACAGAGAGAGTTTTTGCGTCCTTGCTTCACCTTTTGATATCAGAGAGCCGCCATTTCTAAACATGGGCCCCATAAAGGGGCATAAAGCTCCATTAAAAAGTGTGTGTTTCTCCTTTTGTAAATATTCATGACTCCTCCTATGGCTTGTTAAATATGTATATTTGTTCATCCCGCTCGGTATAAATTCCTGTTCCCATTATCTCTGCCTCAAAGCATGTGTTCCTGGCTTCTGGCCGGGCTCCTGCTTTCCAGCCTGTTGGAATGGCCACCCACAGGCTGCAACCCATTAAGAGAAACAAAGCTCTCTTTTCCAAATTAATAAAACAAAGAAAGAAGCACTAAACACCAGGGAGATCAGTGCAAAGCATTCATTAGAGTAACTTACAGAAGGGACTGCATCATATCCTTGGGTGGACAATGAGAGAAAGGGTTGTTCTACTTAGGTATGTCCACCACGAGGGGGTCAGGGTGTGAAGTTTACATGAGAGTTTAAGGAATTTGTCTCTGGGCCAGGGTTAGTTTCCTTCAGTGTCTTGGGCAACAACCTACACACCCTCATCAGTGCCTGGGAATGTTCAAGGCCCAGGCTTGCGTTCAAGCCTGCAGGGGAAAACATGCAGCTGGCAGGGCCACACAGGGGTCAAGGCACTCCCCATCAGGACAGAGAAAGATGGCTGGAGGCGGGGACACTAGGAGACCCTACAGATACGTATTCTGTCCTCAACAAGCCACTAATCTGTGGAGACAGGGGTGGAGGGGTGGATAAGTACTAAAACAATCATAGGGAAGAGTGATCACAAAGTACTACAGTAGGTGTAGGCGTGGGTGCTGGGGTGGCACAATCATAGTACACTGGGCACCTGGAAGGCTTCCTGGAGGAGGTGATATCCATGCTGAGTAGGAGTTGGCCAGGCAAAGAGAGGAAAACCAAGGGCTTTCCACTTCAGAAGTATGGACAGTATTGGGAAGTATTGCTTCTCAGTGCAGACTGGAGCAAAGAGCCTGTGTTGGGAAGAAACTAAGTTTGGAAAGGGAGACAGGGGCCAGATGCTCACAGGCTGTGCATGCTACATCTGGGAACAGACTTTACCCAGAGAGAATGAGGAGCCATGGAAGGATTTTAGGCAGGAGAGTGATATCATCTGATTGAGCTGTGTTGTTGTTGTTTTTGTCATTGCTGGATACAGCACGGAGAATGGATCACAGGGCTTCCAGGGTTAACTCCTGTACACCTGGAATTGGCCCAAGATGAGCCACTGAAGTGACAGATGTACCTGCACAGCGCTATATACTGGTCAAGACATACAACGTTCTAACAGTGTTGCTTTGTAACCACAGATCCAGGGCAAGTCTCAGGGCAGTTTGTTGATAATTGTGAGATTGTTTATTGATCACCGTGAGATTGGTAATTTGCACCTATCCCTAGGGGGACTTTGCCAGTAGGGCGGTTATTAATACACAGCAAGAATATGCCTATGTGACCAGCAGAGGATGAGAAACCTCAGCCTCTACTCCATTTTGGACACCCTGATTCCAAGGTGCTCAGTGCACATGTTGGTGACTCCTGATCTAAAAGAGAAAGTGATTCGTTCAGCCCTGCAGAAGGAGAACTGGAGCCTGCATCTGGCCTCTCCAGATGTTTTGTTGTGATGCAGGCTTTGGCTATTTTCTGTGCAGAGCCTTACTTTATGCTGTTGCATGATTGTATTCTTTTCCTGCAACATTGTCATTTTGGGTCCTATGAGTCTTCTTAAGGAATCAAACCCTGTCTGTCACTATGACTGCCGATCAGGGATGATGGGACTATGGTATCCCAGTGCCTAATACAGTGCCTGGCATAAAATATGCATTACTGTAAAATATTATTGTAAATATGTCACGTTGAACAGTCCAGGCGACAGCTGATGAAGAATACAGTGCTGGGACAGGCGTCTCACCATCTAGCTTCATCTGTGCCCTGCAATGTCCAATACTTGATAGCTGCTTAGAAAACCTTTCTCACATGAGTAAGTAAATGAAAGAAGGAATACATGTTCTTTTTACTTGGCCTTGGCAATGATCTTGAGGAGCCACAGAGCAAAAGGAAGGTTGATAAACCAGCCACATAGAGCTCATCTTCCTTCAGGCTTCCTGAGCACCCTTTCTAAGGACACTGCTAATGGATCCTTTAGATAAGTTGTCCTGAAGTGAGAGGATCCAACTGATTTTATTTTTGCAGACATTTTACCCATGGTCCTATCTCTACATCACACTGGGGGTTCATTGGCCTTTTTGAACTGTCAATGATGATTTGAAAGCATATTTCTTGTACTAGTTCATTCTTGTGAATCCTGATGCTTTTATAATTCTCCTTTCAAAAACTGGCCCATAATTTTGCTTTGCCCTAAAAACCCCTGAATAGAAGAATACTTGTTTTTACTATGCTTTTTTTAGTCTTCTTGAGGGAAAAAGTGGATTTGCCCATGGCTTTAGTACTTGGAAAATGAGCTTTAGGTTTACTAATCCAGCCTTTTTAAAGTGGCTATACAAATAGCTCAGCATCAATAAAGACAGGCATTGGTGTCAATAATCTATAAGAGACTAAGCCAAAAAAACTTGTCTGGGGCAAAGGAATATATTTTGGTACTTATATTTGAAAATGGGTTTGCTTGCTCTCTGGTACCTTTCTTGCCACAAATCTAGACAAGAATGAAGCTGCCTTTGAGAAACTGACTAAAGAAGGGCTAGAGAGACTCCTAGTGTCCTCAACCAGAGATTATTCTTCAGTCATGGTTCCTACCCCAAGCTCTGAGAGCAGGGACTCACTTTTCATATCTAATCCACGCCTTCTCTGAGTAAAGTTAATAATGAGATATTCTTGTTTTAAAAGTATATTAGTTGGAGACTTTCAGGTGCAACTAGAAAAAACTAACTAAATTAAATGAAAAAAGAATTTATTGGTTCATGTAAAGGGAAGTCAGTTTGGCTTCAGCTACAGCTTGATCCAGGAGTTCAAGTGATGTCATCAGGTCACACTCCCTTTTTCTTAAGCAGGTTTTCGCTACTGAAGATTATAAGGATCACTGGCAGCCCAAACTTACACCTATTAGCTTAGCAGTCTCAGGGGAAGGAGAGACTCTTCCCAAATCCCTTTGGCAGAAAAGTCTCAAGGAAGATTTTAAATGGCCCTATTTGGATCATGTGCCCAAGCATGAACCTTTTATTATGTTCAGGGGAATGAGGTTCTCTGATGGGGGGAGTCTGGCTCCATGGAGTGGGACTAGATATAATCAAACCCACAAAAACTACATGGGGCAACTTTTCCCATAGGGAAGAAAAATGCTATTTCCAGAAGGAAGCATTGTTGGGCAGACAAACACAACAGATGTCCCCCCAAAAAAGGCCTTTCAGAGTAACTACTCAGTGGGACAGAGAAACAGAAGGCAATAAGAAGTCAGGGATGGTATGTCAACTGCAGGACTGACTTTTTTTTTTCCTCATTTTAATTTCTCCCTTTTGTCCTTCGTCTCTTCCAAGCGGTCTCCTCACTGGCTGGAAACAGCAGCAGCAGGAGCTGTGACTACAGACTTATGGCTTGATGTGATGAGGGTTTTAATGGAGATATGATCAACTAGCTGGAGCTGGACAGCCTTCCTGAGAATGTAATTTAGCGTCAGATCTGAAGGACGAGAAGGAGGAAAATTGCCAGGTGATGGAGGAGAGGCAAGAGCAGGCCAGGCCAACAAGATAGCTGGCACCAGATTCTGGCGTTCTGGCAGGGCAGGCACATTCACTCAACACTAGAATGTTCCCTGTGGCTGGGCCCGAGGCTGTATGGGTGGAAGGCAGGCGGGTGATTAGAGAACAGCTGCGAGAGGGATCGCGGGGCAGATTGTGAAATGCCTTGAGCCTCATACCAAAACACTTGGACTTGATCTTATATCTGGGTTTGGAGGAGCAAGGGAGTCTTTAAATTCTAGGATTAATTTTTTTAATATTTTAATGATATCTCTAGTAGCTGAGGGGAAAGTAGAGTGGGATTGGGCAAGACTGCTGTCAAGGGGCCCAGTTAGGAGGCCAAGGTGGGAATCCTGGCAAGAAACTTCGAAGCCACCAGGGCAGTGGCAGAAGGAGGGGTGGGATTCTGGAAGCAGAGCTCAGGTAGAATCAATGAGATTTGGCCCCTGCAAACCGTTCATGGAAGAACTGATGAATAGAAAAGGTATAGGGAGATAGGAGTTTGCAACAAGGAGCTACTGCCCTCCCCTGGCAGATTATCGGCAGAATGAATCATCCATTAAAAGAAAGGAAAGTTCACTGTATTCTCAGAACAGAAGATGCCTGTTGCTGGGAAACAACATTGGGAAACACTTGTTGCATAAGTGGAACTTTTTATTTCATTCACTTCTCAACAGATATTTATTAGGATCCCATTATATGCCAAGTCCTGCATTAGATACTGGGTATAAGGTAGTAGAACAGACACCATTCCTTTGACCATGGAAATTTCTAGATAATGTATTAGGGGAGATAGACAACAAACAATGGTATATATAATTAAAATTAACAAACTGTATTAAGTCTATGAAGGCAACTGATTATGAGTGGAATGGAAAGAAATGATGGGATAGGGAGCAGAGAACTTCCTAAGATGGATGGTCAAGATGAGGTTGGGTTCTGCATGGGGCTTTTCACATCACCTTTCATCTGGGGAGAACACTTGCTAGCCAAGTATACATTGCTGGACACTAATGGCCACTTCACCTCTGCAACTACCTGTATCTCTTAGAAAATACCCAAACCTAAATCCATTAGTTAATCATAGTTCCCCAAGTTTACAGTTTTCTTAACAGACATCTTATTTCAGCTTTTAGAGTGATATTAAGGTAATGGGCTTTGATTCATATTTAAGTGGTTAAGAACCAAGATTACATATAATTGTGCAAATAAATAGAACTAAACTGATCATTTCCAAAACAGTCATATAATCTTATAATCAAATTTCATAACCTGCTCGGAAATACACTGTTCTATCATTCCAACCAACAAAAGAATTGATAGGAAGTAAAAGAACAATTTACTCAAACTTTCACAAAGAAATAATTGTGACTTTCTTTAATGTGCTTATAGAAAACTAACAGGAAAAACCATATTTTTTTCTAGTTCTTCAAAATATTCACACAATAACTAAACCTAAAGTCCTGTAATCTAACACATCTTTTAGAATCTTTATAGATAGGAAACAGTGTGTTCCCCAGGACATAAGAGAAATACACATCTCTTTAATGTTTTCTGTACTTTTCTTTTCCCAACCTGAGAATCACTTTCAACTTTTTAACTATAAAGACTCGAAGATGCAAAGTTACTTGCCCATGGCTACAGATTGTCAGTGTTAGCAATGGAACTGAATACTGTTCTTTTTGATGCCAAGTCCCACTCTCTTAACTTCCTTAACTGAAGTAATAACTATTATTATACAAGTAACATATGCTCTTAAAAATCCAAACTATGCAGAAATATACAGATTCAAAAGCCTCCCCTACAGTGTAGCAGGCCTATTGGTTATATCCCTGAAATTCCTCCCCCACTTCCTTCTTCCTAACAGAACCTAGATTTTTTGCAATTTCCCATCATGCTTCAGGGGAGGTGGGCACTAGCAGAGGTGAGGGTATGGCTCTGATTGGTCTACCTTTAAGTCAATCATAGTGGTCTCATTTCCCCTTGCCAGTAATTGGCTTCAACAAGGACATGCGACACATAGGGGACATCATCAGCTGGGGGCGCTTGTTCTTAAAAAGTGAGAATGCTCATGAATGGCATGAGAATGTCCTCTCAGATCTCCAGCTGCAGGGACCACAAGTGACTGCTGCCTGCTGTCGTGTCTGAGCATCTGAGGCCACACTTCCCAGAGGTACTTCTAGCCAGTGACTGACTGTGCCAGGGATACTAAGGTTGTTTCTGAGAGAGAGCCTCCTCTGACAGGTAACTCTGGCTAGAGGACTCCACAACCATTGGAGACACCTTAGCCCAACCTCTCTTCTTTCTTTCCCTCTCTCCTTCTCTTGGGGTGAGACCTTCCTTGATCTCTGGTGGCTCTCAGCCTCCCTCTCCTCCCTCCTCGATTTCTCTCAAAGGCATTTCCCCTAATAAATTTCCAACACGTTTAATCCCGTTTTCATGTCTGCTTGTCACAGGACCTAGAACAGCACATGCCTTCTCTGCTATGGATGGCTATTAAGTTAGGATGAGACTTTTGAAAACTCTGTACCCACCCCCCTCCTGAGAACAAAATCTACTTACTGAGAATGGCAAAACAGGAAGATAGAAAGAACCTGGGTCCCCAATGATGTCCTGAGCTATTGACTGAATCAACCCTAGAGTCCCTTCCCCCGTGGACTTCTTCACAAGATAATACACTTCTTTATTGTATGAACCAGCTGAGTGGGTTTTTTCCTTTTTTTTTTTTTATTTCAGCATATTATGGTCGTACAAATGTTAAGGTTATGTTTATTGCCCAGGCCCCCCTCCCCCCTTGGATTTTTTCTTTTTTACTTGCAACAGAAAGCTTTGTCACTGAGTTACTCTTCAATCCCACTTCTAAGAAGAAACCTCTGATAACATTTCACTAGGAACTTTTCCAATACATTTACAAACATACATAGTTTGCACCTTCATTTATTTTGTAGTCATCAATATATTGTGTACATCCTTCCAATATCAGTACATATAGACCTACTTCAGTCTTTTTCAAGGCCACATAGCATTCTATATGGGGATGTGCCCTAATCGAGGTGCCTCTATCAATGGCCATTTATGTTGTGCCTTTTGTCTACCTCAAAAGATATGGGGAGAGAGCCACTGAAAAAGTAATAATTAATATTAATTACTATTACTATATTCTTCCTTTTTCCATCCCAGCAGTATATTGCCATTTTTAATGCTGGGGCAATATACTTTTAAATGAACACCAAAGACAATTAAATCAAATAAATTTTATTTAATTTGGCTTACAGTAATACACTGTCATTCTCCAAGATCCATCTCTCTCCTGTGCAGGCCAAATGGAGTTGTTGAATGGGGACATGCTAGGAATCACCACCCCTGCATCTTTCAAATCCTTGATGGTGGCACAATATCTACAATCCGTCCAGGAATGCAGTATTGGTTTGCTTCACTATTTTCCTAGGTAGAAGCAGTTCTAGTGCCTTCCACTTGGCCTTTCCTACCATAATATCCCTCTTCCCATAGGTCAGGGAACCCATGTGGGATTCTGCCAGCTGCTAAATATGTTTTCCAATTATGCATTCTGGAACTGAAAAAATAACTGCAGGATGGTTTGGGGGGCCCACTGTGAGCTAAATCTTCATTGATCACCTGACCCACCTGACCTCCATATGCTCCTACACTGATTGGTGGACCACAGTGACATTTTGGGTCTCCTGGAATCAGTGTCAGTTCAGAGCTTATGTGCAGTCCCCAAAAGGAAATATCCTTTGTACCCAAATACCCTTTGTATCTCTGTAACCCAATGTACAGTTATCCTGGTAAACAACAGTCCCCAACGTTTTTGGCACCAGGGACGGGTTTCATGGAAGACAATTTTTCCATGGGGATGGGGAGGCGGAGCTTATGGAGTGATGGGAGCCATGGGGAGTGGCTGCAAATACAGGTGAAGCTTCTCTGGCTGATCCCTGCTCACCTCCTGCTGCGCAGGCTGGTTCCTAAGTTTCATGGAAGACAATTTTTTTTCACAGAAAAGGTGGGGGGCCCCTTGGGGAATTGATGTGCACCCGGTTCCTAACAGGCCACGGACAGGTACCAGGCCATGGCCGGGGCGGGGGGAAGGGGGGTCTCCTTGGGAAAAAGTTTAACAGTGTAAATTTCCAGTAGTGTACCAGGGTCCTTCCTCAAGGGGACCTGGCCTCCCCTTTATTCAAGGGGACCAGGGGCTGTAAATTGGCTCAGTCTGGGAAATGATTAAGGGCCATTGCTCTCTATTTTTATGATTCAGCTTAGACTTTTGTTCATTTGGTCTAGAACTTTCCTGCTTATACAGCCGCAGTGAAAATTTAATACACTTCCCACCTGGGAACACTTAGCCACCACAGGCCTGCGCCAGTCATACCATTCTGATCGCGGCAGCCTGGACTCCGCCATACTTTACATAACCACGTCCACTCGCCTCTGGCGGGTCGGTGCCCCTACCCGGGCATCCAGCTACTCCCATTGCATTTAGGTTCCCTGCGTCAATTTAATCAATTAAAGCAAATAAATCAGACTTCGTGACAAGGGAGGGCAGACGTTTGCAGAAGACAAGCTCTCCCAGAGAGGCCTGCATGCAGAGGAGCAGCCTGAGACTGCGCGTAAAAGGGACGAGTGTTCCAGACTATTCTACCCGCTCGCACCTCCTCGCGCCCTTCCCGCCTCCGTTGCCCGCTCTTCCACTCCGGTGGCGTCGCCTCGTTCTCGGCCTTGGGTTCTGGGAGCCCTCGGGGAGGTGGGACAGGCGGAAGAATCTTCCCTCCCTAGCCCCCGATGGAAGGGTTTGGGCCGCACTGGCTGGGCTGGGGGAGGGGGTGCTGGGGGGGGGGTCCTGTCGGCCTGGCCCCGCCCCCTCCCGGCCTGGCCCCGCCCCTCCCGGCCTGGCCCCGCCCCCTCCCGGCCTGGCCCCGCCCCCTGCCGGAAACACTGACCTCTAACCTTTGCGGGCCACCTGCCTCCTGTCGTAGAAGTTACCCCCCCTTTCCTTACTCTGCGTGGGGTTGTTGTGAGTCTGTAAACAAACAAAACAACTCTGAAGTGTTCATTCTAAGGCGCGGTTGTTGTCAGAGCCAAACAACCAACGTTGTTTGGGAGCCTTGCTCATGAGACCCTTACTTTCTGAGCAACGGAAGGGTCCTCAAATCCTAAAGCCCATCGCGAGAGGTCTGGTGTTGAAGACTCCACCCTGAACCCTGCTCTTCACGGGAACGACTTCTGGCAACAACTGCACATCCTCCCCGTCCCAGGAAGTTCAGCCAGCGGATGGTAATTGCTCATTGGCCTCAAGCTGGCCCAGTTTAGAGATGGATTTTATCTGGGTGGGAAAATAAAAGCAGCTGGCTTGGCTTTTTCAGAGCTTTTGTAGGCTTGCCTACCTGTTATAGTAAATATTTAAAATAGTACCTAACCACATCACACATTAAATATACTTTGTTTTCCCTGTAAAGATGGAGTAAAGGGAGTATGTCAATGTTTATATAAGAAGAGGGAGATACGAGTATATACGTATGTCTACTTTTTCTTAGCGGGGAAAGACAATGAAAGGATACACCATTAAAAAGAACAGTTATCTAGCTTATAAAAACAGTAGTAAGTTTAGAAAAATAAAAAATGAGAAAAAACAAAAAAAGAAAAAAAAGAACAGTTATCTAAAGAAGAAACTGGAAAGAACAGAAATTGAAGCTAGACTTCTTTGAATATTCCTTGTTTTGTAGATTTGACTTTGGAACCATGTAGTATTTTATATAAGTATAGAAACAAAATTAAATGATCAATGCATTATCTAACACTGAAAGCAAAATGAAGAGAAAAAGAAAAAAGTTAACATGTGTATCCAGTTTTCGGCATAACCACACTGAGAAGAACTAATTGAAACCAAGATAACAACAAGCAACTCTCTTTGTGCACTACTGAAAGATGCTATAGAACCAAGTCATTATTTTGAGAACACGTAAATAAAAGGAGAGAATCAAGCATCTATTCTGCCTTTTCTATACAAATTATACTTCAAGGAAACCAAATAACTGTTGAGAAGTTTCTTTTTATAACATTCCGACTATTAAAAGAAGGAATGTAAATGACCTAGACCGTAAAATTTTTTTTTAGTAGAAGAAGGAATGACAAAATTAGAATATCACTGTTTTACAACTCTTAATGAATTAATGAATCTAGACAATGATCATCAGTGGTTGAAAATATTTTAAAAAGAAACACAGACACTGTACCTGCTGGTGGAGGTACCTCTGAAGGAGGCTTCCAAAAAAGCTAAACTGAATCTAATCAAATATCTATTAATAGATCTGACTACCAAGTCACAAGAAATACAGAGGAAATAAGGGTATGTTAAATGATATTCTAGGGCACAAATTAGCAAAATCCAGACTATGGTAAACTCCCCAAGACAAATAATGTGGTTTATTCGACAAGAAAAATTGTAAGTATAAAGCAAAAGAGAGATGCAGGGGGGAACCCTATACATTAAAAGAGACTACACATAATCATTCATTCACAATATGAATGGACTTTATTTGGATCCTGATTCAAACAAAGTATAAAAAAATCAATTCCATGAACAAGCATGAAAATGTGTACACTAGCTGCATATGTGATGGTGCTACAATTTCATTGTTAATTTTTTATTATGTTTTATGGTCATTTTTTAAAGAGTCCTTGTCATTTAGAAGTAAATATTGAGTAATAACATTGTCAACGTATATTTTGAAATTTTCTCTTTGTATTTTAGAGCAATACTTCTTTTCAAGGTCCTGGATACTTTCACAGGTCCCAAATATCTCACAGGCCCTATACCCGAATCTCTCTTGCCCTGAGATCTACAGCAGAAAACTGATGAGTTCTTAGGTAGTACCTAAGCTTGGTAACTCTTAGTCTCTCCCTTTTTTGTTGAAAAAGGGAGAATTTTTCTCAAACGTGCTGAATTTTTTGTTGTTAGCATGCCCTGCAGTTCTCTAGAGTTTGTCAGCTTTCAGTATCTGTGATGGTTAATTTCATGTGTCAGCTTGACTGGATGCCCAGAGAGATGGTAAAACATTATTCCTGGGTGTGTCTGTGAGGGTGTTTCTGGGAGAGATTAGTATTTGAATCAGTAGGCTGAGTAAAGAAGCTCCACCCTCACCAATGTGGGCAGGCATCACCCAGTCCGTTAAAGGCCTGACTAGAACACAAAGGTGGATGATTTTCCCTCCCTCCCTCTCTCTCTCTCTCTTTCTCTTTCTTGCCCCTCCTTGAGCTAGAACATCCATCTTCTGCTCTGAGACATCAGAGCCCCTAATTCTCAGGGCTTTGGACTGGTACTGAATTACACCATCAGCTTTCCTGGATCTCCAGCTTGCAGACAGAATATTGTGGGACTTCTTGGCCTCTCTACTCATGGGAGCCAAGTTCTATAATAAATCTCATAATCTATGTCTCTATCTCCTATTGGCTCTGTTTTCCTAGAGAGCCCTAACTGATATGATGTGCCTCCTGATTGTCCTATCTGCCTCCTTCAGTGCATCCACAGCCCAATCTTGAGTGGACCCTGGTCCAGTTTGACCCTTGGTTCTACCTTGAGCAGCTGGTATCTGTTTAGGTAGGGAATGTGTCTTGGCTTTCTCAGTTCCCTCCAGCTCCCAGGGTTGGTTGGCCACCTCTCAGTCAGAATTGACAGGATCTGGCCTAGAGAAATTCCATGAGCTGGGCAGGGCAGCTCTCACCTGAACTTTTCTTCTCAATGTCCACTTTATCAGTTTAGTCTGTCCTGAGGACTTTGAAACGTTCTATTCAGTGAGATTCCTAGGTCTAGCTTCTGTGTGGCAATCAAGTGGGTATGCCAATAGCTTAGTGGGCAAATAGCAAAAATAAAAGGACCCACATGCAGGCAGCTCACAAACTCCTCCAACATTGGAGGCAGGTGGATTATATGACTGTGGGTTCCCTACCACTCCTCACTCATCTTCTTATGTGTCTTATTTTCCATTTGAGGCTGTTCTTTGCAGTAATTTAACCTGCCCTAAACATTTTGAGTTGGAAGGAAAGACAGAATTTAATTTTCCCTGGGCCCTCACCTGTTGGGAAGGGCTACTAGCCATGAACCTCCCTAAAGATACTATGAACACAGGCTAAACATACATTCCAAGCATGATTTAATGAGAATTCTGTAAAGTACCAAGAAATAAAAAGATAAGCATAGACTGACTCAAAATCAAAAGGGCAGAAGAATTACGAACTTACAAATTAATTTTTCCTCCAAAACATAAGTTCAAAAATCTTTATTGGTTGCAAACCCAAAGGATTTTGGTTTTGTAGTCTTGTGTATAAGCACATAGCCAACTCCAAAGGTGAGGCCTGCTGGCATTGATTGCACCCTTCTTTAGTGAATAAATACAGTGCCACTCGTTGAGTTGCCTCTCTTGGTTCCTGCACTGCCCCTCACGTCCTCTGGAACTCAGGCGTTGGCCTGTTCAATCCTATGTAGTTTAGGAAATTTCAAAACAGCCCATGGTACCTTCCCCAGCAGCTGGAGAGCTGGCGGTGGCAAAGCAAGTAAAGGGCTCCCCCAATTTTATCACCCAGTCTTTCAGCCTACTTATTATGCAGTTGCATGAAAGATTGTGCATTTAGGATCTTGTCCCATTTACCTGACCTCTGACAAAATACTTCCAGTTGTAAGATATTAATAGTATAATAATTGAAGGTTTCATTCAACGGCCACTTCTTGCACTCAGCACATACGTGCATGGGCCATGCAATATCACAGTAACACCCTTCTCTTTTAGACATGAACATATGGCTATAAGTTGACCATTCAGCCAAGATTCTCCCCAAGGGACTTTACGATGGAATAGAAATGGGGCCTCCCATGTTGAAACAAAACCTCACAAACAACAACAACAAACACAAGCTGACAAGTAAACAACACAGAGACTACCCAATGCAAACCATCTTAATGCTAAGGTCTACCCAACAAATGGGAACCGGACAAACAAGAACTGAGTTCTCCAAATCCAAAAAGGAATGAATTCCCCACTTTCTCTAGTTCTGCTCAGCTGTGACTTCCACCCCCAAATAGCGCCACAAACAAATGCCCTGCCACGGGGCGGGAAGGTTCAAAAACCTTCCCCAAATGGGTGGAATCAAGGGTCTCAGTGTGCACACTGGGGAACTCACCAAAAAAAGGGCCAAGGCGGCATGACGCTTCCCAAATCTGTTTCCTTTTCCTCAACAAGGTTCAGGTTGCACAGAGCCTAATTCCCTAATTAGGGGAAGGAGAGCTGGGAATGCCCTGAGCTACATAAAGAGGCTGGGGCAGCTGCTGGGGTGGTCCCTTACCCTCTCATCCCGAAAAGATGTTGCTCCTACCGGCAAAGACCCAAAGCTTGGCTGGGGCTGCTTCCCACCTCTACCAGCCATGGGGCGCTGATGGCATCCAGGGATGCCAAATTCTGTTACCAAAATTCGGTACTTGTCCCCGCAGCCAAATGAAGAATGAGGACAAGTGGTTTGAGGAAAAGGAAAGAGAAGTTTGATGGCAAATGAATAAACCTCAAACTGCTTGTCCTCATTCTTTGTTCAGCGTGGGGCCAAGCACTGAACTTTCGCTAACAAAATAATGTAAAATGTGACTAGGCTGTTGTTTGCTGGCACATGTCAATCACTTGCTTCCTGCTCAGCACCCTGGTCTCACGGTAATTATTAACTACTGATGTCCTGTTTCCTTGCCAAGCAAGGGGAGATGACTCCAGGGTCACAAGGGAAGTCTATGAGTTTGCTTTGTGGAAGGAAGGAATGCCCTTGAGAAAGTAGTTACTAGCTGCTGCACCCAGAGGTCTGGTTGCTCAAGATGTTATCTGTGATCGAAAGCAACATATACTTTCCCCTTCAGTTCCCTGAAATTCCCCTATCCTTATTCCTTCGCTGTGTGAAAGCTCACTGCTTCAGCTCTTTACTGAGACAGATCTGAGAGAGTTTGTTCTTCTGTCTTCTCGCTTTGGCCAAATCGAAGAAACCCTTCTGTATCTCCAAGCACGGGTGTCATAATTTCGCTTTAGCTGCATGTCAGGTACACGAGCCTGAATTTGGGGTTCAACAACCATACCACATAGTTCAACAATGTATAGCCAATCACTAATCAATGTTATTTATGTAAACCAATGAGAATTCCTGATAAACAACTGTTGTAACTGTCCATTCTCCTGATTCATCCTTTTTTCTTTAAAAACTTGAGCTTCTCCTTTTTTCTCTGTAGCACTTCCTAATGTAGCTTGGAAAGATGCACTCCTCAACCTTAACCCACATAAACTCTCTATTTTGCCTCAGTTTCTTTAAGTCGATGCCTGGCAGGGGCTAAAAAAAAAAAAGGTCTGCAGACAGCAACAAACATGGCTGAGGAAAGCAGGTTAACTTGAGATGCAAAATAATTTTAATATTATAGTGTTAAAATTATATCCTTCTTTAGGATGTTTTAGAATTCTCCAAGTTCAACAATACTCTTCCTTAGTGGTTCCTTTACTTTTGTCTACGGGTATAGCATTATCAACCAACTTGACCTAATTGCCATTTATATAACATTTCCCCCAACAAGAGCAGGATGTACATTATTTTCAAGTGCACACAGAACATTTAGGAAGATGGATCATATTCTGAGCCATAAATAAGTCTCAACAGATTTAAAAGGATTCAAG